>CAUYQG010078240.1:0-39964 GCA_963574415.1 Tarsius wallacei | reverse complement strand
GAAATTTTCCTCCTTCAGAAGAGTACTGCTGGCTAGAGATTAGTTTTTTGCGACTTTTCTGTCAATGTGCCTAGATTATTGTCAAATAGTAAAAATGGAAGTTATATCCAGATGGTTTTTGGTGACTTATGAAATTTGGATTTTATTTTATTTATTTATTTATTTTGAGTTGGAGTCTCACTCTGTTGCCCAGACTGGAGTGCAGTGGCCGCTCCCGGCCACCACAGCCTCGACCTGCTGAGCTCCGGCAATCTTTCCGCCTCAGCCTTCCAAGTAACTGGAACTACAGGCGCGCGCTACCACGCCCGGCTAATTTTTGATTTATTGTAGAGATGAGGTCTCGCCAAGTTGCCCAGGCGGGTCTCGAACCCGCGGACTCAGGCAATCCACTCACCTCAGCCTCCCAAAGTGCAGAATTACAGGCTGAGCCACCGAGCCCGGTTGAAATTTGGATTTTAAAGTGAATACTAAAAGCCAATTCTGGTTATAGATATTTCTCAGAAAGACTTCCACCTGCCAGTAATAGGATACCCTCCTCAGGCGAGGTGATCATTTTGGCAAATTAAAGAATAATCAAAAGTTGGCCAGTGTAGGAGTGGGAGTTGTAGTCAGAGTCCTTTCTGGGTAAAGAATAGCCTGTGATGATCTGCTGTAAGATGTGAGAGCCTACAGGAATGCACATAGAAGCCCAGCAGTGTTTTAGTCCTTGACTTTGGAGAAATAAATATATAGACAATGACACATAGGTGAATGCTTTCCCATTTTTGGAGCACTTTCGATTGCTTGTCTTTGTTAACGATAATTCTCTGAAGAGGTAGAATCATGACTCTCCTACAGATATATAATGAATAGATGCAAAATAATATAGATATTAATTAATGAGGGGACCTGAAAGAATGTTATAACTATTTCAAAGGAGAAATCAAAGAACCACAAATGTATGTAAAAGAATGTTGCAATAAATTTGCTGTAACAGGTCTGTCCATAGGACAATAATCACTTACATCCCAATGAATAAAATTGATTTGCACTTATATGGACAAAACTTATTTTCATGTCTCATTTCTGCAAATTAACTTCTGACTCCTCAGAATTGTAAAATAATCTAGTCAAAGTCAAAGACTCCAACCCCTATTGGCTCAGCTAATCCATGGAGGCCTCAGCATTCCATTAAATAATATCTAGTAATCTCCTTTGCTCATTTGAGTCTTAAGGTGTTTTTACACCTTTGTGATTTTACTGGCCACCATTCCTGTTTGAATTCCTAATTTGCTAATGAAAAGTTTGTGAGGTGGGATTCCTATGACCTTGGGAATTCTCTGTATTCCCTAGATATATAGTTAACTTTTAAAACTTTGACTATGGGAAATTTTAGGCATACATAAAGGAAGGAGAATAGTATTTTGAGCCTCTAGGTGCCTATCACTCAACTTCACCAGTCATCAGTATTTGCTAATCTTGTTTCCTCTTTCCACTCTGCCTCTGAGTTTTTATGGCGAATCCCTAGACATCTTGTTTTTTCATTGGTAAATGTTAATACTTTAGTATGCATATATACCAAATAATCCCCCTATTTTTATTTTTTTTTGTATATATATAGTAGAGACGAGGTCTCACTCTGTCACCCAGGATGGAGTGCAGAGGTGCAAGCATAGCTCACTGCAGTCTTAGATCCTGGGCTCATTTGATCCTCCTACCTCAGCCTCCTGAATAGGTTGGACTATAGGCACATGCCACCTTGCCCTGCCAATTTTTTTATTTTATGTAGAATCTGGGTCTCATTGTGTTCCCCAGGCCAGTCTTGAACACCTGACCTCAAGTGATCCTCCCATCTTGGCTTCTCAAAGTCCTAGGATTATAGGCATGTGGCACTGCCCCTGACTGCCCCCTTTTAAATAAGCAAATGATCTATACTTTCTGAGTATAGAGATGCTACTTTATGAGAGGATATTATACTCTTCAGGCCTAACTTTGTTTACAAAAAGTATGTGTGTTATTATGGAGGAAGGAATTCAACAAAGTAAAATCAATATATATGAATCTTTACAAGACTGGCTCTGCTGTCTTTTGTTATTCAGGTTCCAGCTCAAATGTCACTATCTCAGAAAGGACTTCTCTGATCCCTAACTAGAGTAAGCTTTCCCCAACTAGGTCATGCTATCATATGATGTTGTTTTATTTTCTTGACGGCAATTATCACTACCTAATATTATCTTGTTTATTAATTTGTTGTTCAGGTTTTTGTCCATCTCCACAACAAAAGTGTAGAGATATTTACTATCTCATTTACTCTATATTCTATAGAAAATTCTCAGTAGCTTTTGGGTGAATGAGTGAATGATTGCATCTTAGCAGTTAATGGGAGGCTTTGTTAGCATTTTTCTAAACATATATTTTTCTTCCACATATTCAATAATATGTGGTTTTTGTGTGCCAATTCCTAATGTATTGATAATTTGGTGAGATCTGCTCATGATAAGGAATGAAAAGTTCTTTTTTAGGGACTGAAGATAAAACAACAAGAATAAAGCTTACTCAACGTGCATATGTGTAGCTGAAGCTCCATTGGTAAGCTAAGAGGTACTCATAACAGTGGAATGACTTGGAAGAGATTTTATTTTGAGCATGTTCCCTAAACATTAATGTGAAACAGAACCCCCTAAATTTTACGAGTACTAAGTCCCTACTGTGTGCCTAGCATTGTATGTGTATATTATACTTATGCCGACTAACTGAAGGCACATAGTCTTGAGTAACTTACACAGCTGAGGGAATAAGACTTAGGGAAGTTAAGTTACTTGCCCGGGAATTCACATCTAGTAAGTAACAAAACTGAGATAAAATATATGTTTTTCTGACTTCAGAGCATATACTTTTAATACTATACTCAGTTATACCCACTCTTATTCACTTGCCCAACCCCTGTCCTTGGTGTCTTTTTGCTGGGGATATACTTGAAAATTCTGTATTATCAACTGCAGCAGATATGAATGCTTGGTATACTTCTTTGTGACCTGCATTAAATGTCAACTTTAAATTTTCTTTTCTTTTTGGGGGGGTTGGAGTCTCACTCTGTTACCCAGGCTGGAGTGCGGTGGCACACTCACAGCACCGCAGCCTTGACCTGCTGGGCTCAGGCAATCCTTTCATCTCAGCCTTCCAAGTAGCTGGAATTATAGATGTGCACTACCACGCCCGGCTAATTTTTTAGTTTATTGTAGACACGAGGTCTCACCAAGTTGTCCAGGTTGGTCTCGAACGCCTGGCCTCAAGCAATCCTTTCTCCTCAGCATCCCAAAGTGCTGGGATTACAGGCTTGAGCCACTGCACCCGGCAGCTTTAAATTTTCAAAACTTACCTAACATTTGTAAAACTTGTTATCTTTTAAATTTGTAGATATCCACAGAATTGGCCACAAAGCTGTTCATAAAGTCACCCATAATTTAATAATAATTAATGTTTTGATACAGGGTTAATGATAGGCACAGAAGCAAACATTTCTAAAGAGCAAGACACTGAGGTTGTGTGATAATTCAAAATATTTTATTATTTTCTAATGTGTCTGAGTTTGGGACAGTTGACCTCTATTTCTCAGTCTTTCCATAGTTACTTTTTTTTTTTAAGTGTTCATGAGGGATGTGGTATAGTCAATGAAATCTTTATATTTGCAGTGGCCCAAATGAAAATTATCATTGGTTGTCTGGAACTCTGGGCATGAAGTTCAGAAGTAGAAATTTTTGTGAATTATTCGAGCTTTAACTCTGGGAAGATAAACAACATGAATATTTAGGCTAACCAATGCTGAAATTCCTCTAACCCCTAATTCTAAATTCAGAAAATAATGGTATTTAAAGTTTTCTGTTTACTTTTGCTTTGATTACAAGTTGTTGGAAGCCTAGAGTTAGTATCTAATAATGCAATCTATGTAAAACACAAATTATTGGCTCAGAATGAGATCTAATTTCTGAGAAGAGACAAGGGGGCAATCATGTAAGAATGGGCTTTTCTTCATAGAAGGGATAAGCAGGGATTTACCAAAAGGTCAGTTTAGATTCTCATGTTTAGAGCATTGTACACTTTTAAAGGAGAAAAATCATTACCTTCTAGAACGTATGAAACTATTTTCTTCCCTTATATGGCTATAGTAAGTTGGCATGGCTTTAAGCCATGACCTTTGATCCTTTGCATAAGCAATTACAGGCACAATCCATGAATGAAGATTTGAAAACTGTACTTTACCAGGCTCTGTCAGGGACCATGCAATGTCCAGAGGACAGAGCCAGGTTGACTGTCCTACCAGCTTTCAGCCCTGCAAGGTGCTGTGCTTTAGTCTATTTTACACACAGCACTTCTGAGTTGAAGAAACAACCTGTTTTCTTAAAACTAATAATAAACCAACAACAATGTTTAAATCTACTATATATTTTCCTATATTGTATATGCTGCTTTTCTGACTGCCTCTCTTTAGAAACTCCTCTGATTTGTAGAGGTAAAATCATATTAGCTTTTCTGTGTTTAAATTCAGACTTACTTTTGTAACTGCTAGGTTTTAAGTTCTTACAGGGCGAATAACTGTGTATTTTTTATTTATTGTACACTCAATAAATAGTTTGCTTAGGCAATTACTGCTGTGTAGGCAACATTAATGAAGTGCTTACTATAGTCAGGTCTATACCAAGTTCTTTTTAATATTATCTAATCCCATACAAATCCCGTGATCCACCCAATTAATTTCACATTTAGTAAAAATATGATGTAGGGAGATTAAATAATTTGTGCAAGGATTCACAGTTGGTAAGTAGCACAGTTAAGATTCAAACCCAGATCTTAATTCTAAGTGTATCTAACTTCTGTGTGTCTAATCACTGCCTATGTGGTGATTCATTGATATTCTTTCCTTTAAGAATGGAGGTTTAATCCTCCCCTTGAATGTGGGCTGAACTTGTGTGAATGGAGTAAAGTGGAAGTGAAGATGTGTTACTCATTCAGAGGCACTGTGGCTTCCTGTCTTGGCTGTTCTGTTCCTTCTGGGGGAAGGCAGCTGCCATGTTTTGAGCTTCTATATGGAGACACTCACATGGAAGAGAGCTAAGTGACTCCCAACATGCAGTGTCAAATGAGGACCTGAGGTCCCCAGTCCAACAACCAGCATGAAACTGAAGACTCTTGACAACAACCACTGTGAGAATAAGCTTAGAGGAGGAGTTCCCCACCAACAGCTTTACTGCAATTTCATGAAAGACCATAAGCCAGAACCACCCAGCTAAGCTGCTTCTCAGTCCCTGCCCCTAAACTGTAAGATAATAAATGTGTTGTTTAAACTGCCAAGTTTTCAGTTAATTTGTTATGCAGCAATAGATAAGTAATGCAACCTAACACTGCCTTAGTCATTTTTTATAAAGAAATTATCTTAATTTCACTAAACTTTAAATTTTAACATACCAGTACAGCAAGGAGAACCAGAAAAATAATACTCCAAATTTAAGTAGTAAAATATTAATGTCAATTAGCATAATAGTTATAATGACTTCTCTAGGATTTGGGATTTTGTAAGTCAAAGAACAACTGCTTTAAAAATCTATGATTTTAAAAGGAAGGATATTAATAAAAACCACATTACTGAAGATAGCATTTGAGCTCTTAAAAAATCCTCATGGGAAAACTCAGGAAGTACTTTGTTTGGTAAGTTATTTCTCATAATCTTAAATTGTCAGGAGCATGTTTGCACTTTTCATGATTTAAAGAGGTTATAAAGCAAACTTGAATTTTATCCTCTTCCTTGGTGATTTTACCCAGCTTTTTAAAGGGGTCCTGATAGCTCAGAGGTCAAGTCATTTCTTGGTTTGCTCTGCCTGACAAATTGCATTAACTCTGCTTTATGGCCACTTGCAGTTTAATAAATGACTTGAACTTTGATTAATATCTTTAGAGCTTGAGCCAAAGAATTTGTATATGACTTTGAGACACAGTACTGTAAACTTATTTAAAGATGGACACTGAAAGGTAGAAGGAGATATATTAGTGTTGGTTTGGGTACACGTGCAGGTACTGAATTTGGAACATCTTAAGTCCTTACAGAAGATTTTTGTGGACTTTTAAAAATATATATGTGAAAGTGATTTTTTACTTATATATTTACAAAATGATTTAAGTGAGTTAAGGAATTCATTCTTGAAGTAGATATGGCTAATTCTTATTTAGAGTGTAGATTGACTATAAAGTGGAAATGCTGGTTTTCTTTGCCTGAGTTGGAGAACATAGATCAAATTTTCCTAGTCCTTCCCCTTCAGTGTTTTTTCTCCATGCAGCTTCTGCCCTGAGGTCTCAAAACCACTCATTATATTGAATTGATCTTAATAGTATTTGCTTGACCTCGATTCATGGGATGGTCTACAAGGGAAGATAAAGATGAATACTGACAGCCTGATTGTAAAAATCCATTATTACCATCATTTAAATTCATTACCAATTGTTCATTAACTCCTGAACACTCACACTTTGCCCAACAGAGCATTGGACTAGGTGCTAGAATAATATAATAAGCAACCCAGAAATAGCCTCTGTCCAGCTGGATTTCATGGTCTAAGATGGAAAAAGACATTAACCAAGTATAATTAAAAACTGTTGTAATAAATGCAAAATAGAAGTATAAGGGAACCTGACTCAGGTTGAGGCTTGGTGGTTAGAAAAGGCTTTCCTAGAAAGGGACAGCGATCTAAATGAGAGGAAGAAGAAAAAGCATTCTGGACAGAGGGAATAGGATCCAGAAAGATACCCAGTACTTTTGAGAACTGAGAACTGTTGAGATGGACAGAGTTCTGAGAGTGAGAAGGATCATGATCTAAGCAAAGGCCAGAGAAGTAAGCAGGGACTACATCTTACAAGATGTTATAGGCTATGTTATAGTCTTTCTTCCTCTTAAGAACAATAAAATAAAACATTAAAGGGGTTGAAGCAGGAGAGTGACATAATTAGGTCTACATTTTAAGGAGGTCACCTGGCTCTCATAAGAAGAATGAATGGAGAAGTGATAAAAAGATATTCAGGGAGATAAATTATAAGTCTTTTGCTGGCCGGAAGTGTTGGCGATTTGGACCAGGATGGTGATACTAAGGGTTGAGAGGAGTTAACAGATGTACAAAATATTTGTAAAGTGAAGTGATCTGGACTTAGTATTGACTTGGTTAAGACTGGGTGATGGATGTCATAGGTAACTTTCAGGTATGGGGCTTCTTCAGCTGATTGGGAAACACTAGAAGGAGACCAGGTACAGGTTGGGGGAAAGTGAGGAATAGTAGTTTAGTTTGGGGACATTTTTAATTGGAGGACTTTTTAAGACATACACAAGGAGACATAGTACAGTCTTGATCCTGATTCAGAAGATATATCTGGAAATAGAAATTTGGAAGTCAGTGTTTTACACACGGTACTGAAGCCACAAAGGTAAGTGGGTCACATACAAAAAAAAGAGTGAAAATAAAATGAGAGAAGAGGAAAAAAAAAAGAAGGAGAAGAGAGAGAGAGACAGAGCATAGGTCTGAGTCATGAGGAACTTCAACATTTAAAAGCTAAGTGAAGGAGAAGTTGACAAAAGTGGAAATGTGATGCTAGAGTGGCATCTCAGAAGCCAAGGAAAGACAGTAATTTAATAGGCTGATGAGGGATAAAGTAAGGAGGTTCTTAAATTTACCTTTGGATTAATACAATGGATGTCTTGAAAGACTTTAAGGAGAGTGGTTTTGGTGTAGTGATGGAGACAGAAGCCAGAATAAAGTGTCGTGAGTAGTGGATGGGAACTGAGGAAAGAGAGGCAGTGGACACAGATAACTCAAGATGTGTGTTTTAAAGATAAGAGACTTGAGCACAGTTAAAAGTTGGTAGAAAAGACAAGTGGGGAAGATGAGGGTGGCTTTAAAATAGAAGATGGATAAATAATCACTCAAGGTTCCTGAGAAGATAGAAGGGGTTAGATCCAGAGCACAGCAGAAGGAATTAATTGATCTTGAAGAGAGAAGATCTCAACCCTCTGTCCTAGGAGGAAAGCCAGAGGGGATATGTACATATGCAAAGGTGTGTTTGGTATGGTGGAGGCAAGTTAAAGGAGTTTTTGCTTGATGCCTTCTATTTGCTTCAGAACGTGGTGGAGTCAAATACTGAGAAAGGGAGAGAGAAAGTGACTGGCATGCTGGGAAAGAAAGGATATAATTTCAGACATTTGAGGAGGACAGAGACAGCTTGAATGTGAAAGGGAATAAATTAGTAAATTTAGTACGATTGCCAGTCATTGCTGAAAGACCCAGTTGAGGTTGATGATCATGAACTCATAGTGGTATCGATACCACTGTTAAGTGCATTATAGAGTATGTGTTACTTTTCAGAGGTGTCCAGCGGTTTACCAGAAACAGAGAAAGTGATATCATCTAGGCTTCACATTTTGTCACAGAGGTATGTGAAAAGATGGCAAAGGAATTTAGGATATTGGCATGGGCATGTGAGCTATTGAAGTGATAAACCAGGAATCTAAACTGGTTAAGGGGGAACCTAAAGAAAGTAGAAGGAGAAGTAGAGATCTTAGTGTAGGTTGGAGATTTATTTTAAGGAATTGGCTCACACAATCTTGGAGACTGGCAAGTTCAAAATTAGCGGAGGGGGTTGACAGGTTGGAGACCCCGAGAAGAGCCTTGCCGCAAGTTAATTCCAGGGCTGCTGCAGAAATCCCCCTTGCTCAAGGAGGTCAGACTTTTGTTCTTTTCAGGCTTTCAACTGGTAGCACAGCAACGTGCTTTACTCACAGTTTACCATTTTAAATGTTAATTTCACCCAAAAACACCTTCACAAAAAAATCTGGAATAACGTTTGACCACATTTCTGGGTACTATGGCCCAGCCAAGTTGACACATAAAATTAACCATCACACTGGAAGGAATAGCACTGCTTTCTCTCAATTTTCCAACAACAAAAGTATTCAGTCCAATTCATCATTTGTTGAATGCTTAATATATGTCAGATGCTATGCAGAGTATAAAAATTATACTACAAGTTTTGAGAGATGGTAAGCATTTGTGTGTGTGTGTGTGTGTGTGTGTGTGTGTGTGTGTATGTGTGTGTGTGTAAATATATAGGCAGTACTTTATAACACATAGAATAGTTTTGTTTGCATAGAAGGCACTCAGAATGCCCAATGCCAGTGACAAGAGACTTCACAATGATGTGTTTGAAGCCAAAGCTTTATACAGCAAGAAGCCACAAGATGTTAATACATTTCCATTTGACAGCAGCTGTAAACATTAACCAGAAGGTTCACTACTCTGTTTTCAACTCACACACTGGGGTTGGAGCAGCAGTAGCAGCCTCATGGCCTTTATTTCCTTTTAATCCCATCTCACCATTATCAAATTAATCTTAAATAATTGTCATTTTGACCATTTTCTGAAAAATCATCTTGTTGCCTGCAGATTGGTTTTCAGATTCCTGAGCCTAGTATTCACAGCTCTGTGATATTACCCCAACCTGCCTTTCCACCTGTATTTTCTGTTAAGCTTCAAACTGAGCTACTCCTCTACTCTCAACATATACCATTTGTTTCTACCAAACAAATTTTGTTCATGTTATTCCCTCCAAAATGACTTTTCTCTCAGTTTTGCATTCTATCTTTCAAGGCTGACCACAGTGCCAAACTCCACAATATCTGCTCTGATCCTTCCCCTTTCCAGCTACAAGTTTCTCCTTCCCTTCCCATAGCACTTCATTGGAATGTTTATTAATACTTTTACAATTTCTCTCATATAAATTTTCCATGTGCCTTGTCTTACTGTATGTGGCCTACATTCGGGATCTGTGTTTATAGTCTCCCCCGTATCCTCACTCTAGTGCTTCGCAGATAGTGAGCTCTTGTTGAAAAAGTCAAACTACATGTTTTCAAATCAGAAAAGATCTAACATGCAAAGCCTCATTATAATTTTTTAAATTTCATCAAAGAGCTATATGTTGAATGTTTTTGTACACTCTCTGCATTAGCCATGTGCTGAACAGTAAACCCATTGTGAGTATCCTGTAGTTAGCAATTGATGAATTAATTCTGTATTTGATAAAACTTTTTGGATGCTTTCTGAAGGGCACTTGGTTTGATGATACAAGTTGAAAAATACAACATTATTGCTAATGCACATTATGAGGGAACTATGGTATCTTTTAAAGTCCAGCAAGTAGAAAAATGCATCAATCATAAGTCAGATTCACTGATGGAATTGTGCCACCATCAAGCTCTAAAATATTAGTGGTGATGTTATTAGAAAGCATCCCACTCTAAGAGCATACACAGCCAGCTTTATATAGTAAAATTGCAGTCTGAGTGTGTTCTTGTGATACAAAAAGGGCTTGATGGTTTAGTAATCTTTTTTTTTTTTTTAATTTATAAACTTGATATGCCTGTGTTTTCTGATGCTTCCACTCTCTGGAGGCAATTTTCCTCAAAATATTTTAGATTTCTCCTGATTTAAGTCTCGGCTCATATATCAACAGAGATTGACTACTGTACTGTCTTCTGATTTGAAAAATGTATTTGAATTAAATCAGCATTTACTTTGTATGTAATGCATTATACCAAATAAGGAAGGTCTGACTTATTAAGTTCAGTGTACTTGGAGAAAGAAGTAAATTTTTGTTTGTTGTTTGTTTTGATGTATTTTAAGGTCCTTACTTCTTGGTGATAGTTCTTTGCATACGGAAGCTCCACAGAATCACTCCCAGTAGCTGGACAAGAGGGACTCATAATAGATAGAGCAGGTGAAACCAAAGCATTGATAAGCAAAATAGCTATAAATATAGGCTTGCTATGGATAGAAGCCCAAAGTTGTCAGGAGAGGCAGGACTGCCTGGAAACCCATCTTTGTCCTTTTATCCATACTGGTGGAGGCAGCACTAGCAGCTATTTGAACTCGGCAAACCTGTGTTTCATATTGAGTGCCTGTATGAGTCAGGTGGTAGGGATGTGATGAAGACTGGACATGGACTTTGGGAGCACAAAGTTTAGAGGCGTAAAACTGCACTCATATAACTCAATGGGAGGCAGGAGAGATGGAGGCAGCAAAGACTCACTACAACTGGAAGAGTTGTGGAAGTTTTCCCAGAAGGTATGGCATGTGAGTTGATTCTTGAAAGTTCAGTAAGAGGCTATTAGGCAGAGAAAAAGGGAAAAGACCTTCTTAAAAGGGTTAGCTTTATAAGCATGGAGATATAACAGAGTATGGTGTGTTAGAGAAATGGTAAGTGGTTTGAGGTGGCTGGACAGAGAATGTTTAAGGGCAAATGTAGAGAAATAAAGCTGGAAAAGTCGGCAGGGTTCATATGTTATATCAGGGATATTGGAGATCTTGGACTTTTTCCGGTGATCAGTAGGTAGCTACTACCAGAATTTCTTATGTTAGTAAATGATATGATCAGATTTGCTATGTTAGAAAGACAGCTTATACTATGAAAAAGAGAGAGGTGCTTGGATTACATTGATTGACAGGCAGGGCAGAGGTGTATTTTTTAATAATGAGCCAAATGAGCAATAACTTGTCTTACTCTTACCTAATGAGCTGGATCTTGCCAACATCCTCATAGGATGAAAAGAAACCTAGTGCTTATTGCCAAATCTTTTGAGATAGAAATATAACATTTACAACATTATCTTCCATTTTTGAAGAAATTCATTCCTATAGTGTGTAAAGAGGAATATGTAAAGTGCAATCAGATAAGTGAACACAGCAGTTCCCTGTCACATGCAGTCAAGAAACCAGACAGGATATTTAAGCTATGTTTCAGCTCCAGGAAAAATAAGTACACGAAGTTAGTGATGATGATGAGATTGGCATGAATAGAGTTGTCTTTTCTTTTTTGTGCTGTTGCAAGGGAAAGAAAGCCATAAACCTAGTGAGACAGGTTCTTGTGAACAGCAAGTATGCTGTTTCTTCACTTATTATTTATGGCTTTGTCGACAGTGATCTAAGTGATCCTTCTCCTTGGGTAGCTGAGATGTGATCTTTTTTTTTTTTTTTTTTCAGAATTGGTTCATTTGCTTGTATTCCTCTATTCTCATTGGGTAGCTGAGTTGTGATCATTTTTTTTTTTTTCTAAATTGGTTCTATTTTCTTACACTCCTCTGTTTGAGGTTGATTTTTGAGCTCTCATAGAACTATCTATTTCCATATAAATTGGGAATAACTCTTTGATAGAAAACTTTATAAGGTCATTCATCAACCAAGTATTTACTGAAGTTCTGGGGCTGTACATTTCTGTCAAGTTTTTTGCCCTCATGGAGTTTATAGCCCATTGTAAATGTTGCTTGATGATTACTAGATTTAGGAAAAAAGAGCTGCAGCATAAAAAAAATTAACACTGCTGCTAGGAAAATATTTTACAAACTATGTATATGGAAGCCATAACTCTAGTTTATTGGTTAAAAAAAAGTAGCATTGATAGTAGTAGAGTTTTGCTATCAGCAGGGTAAGAAGTCAGAAGACTTGGATCTGTGTTCTTTTTCTCCCACTAGCTGTGTAGGTTGTTTTAATTTCTGAGTCTCAGTTTCCTTATCCGTAGGATTAACAGGTTAAAGTAGATTAGTGGTCTTCAACTCTGGCTGTATATTAGAATCATCTTACTCTTGTCCAATTAAATTACAATTTTGTTTGAGGTCAGGTGGCAGGCAGAAATATTTTTATAGTTCCCAGTTGATTCTGTTTTGTTTAAGGCAGAGCTAAAAATCATGGGGCTAGATCAGAGGAAAACTGGAAATCTATAGGTGAGTTTTCTCTGTGCATAACTAGAGTGCTTAAATATTTGTTAAATTTGTTAACAACATGATATAAGAATTTCTAGCTTCTCTTGAAAAATGGAAAGACTGGGCAACAGTTGGTCTTATATTTCTGAGCAGTAAAAATTCAACGTAGTACGTCAGTCTCCACCTGACCCACTTCATTCATTTGTGTTACATTCTTGGCTCCTGAAGGCATTGTCATTTGCAAAACTAAACTAGATGGTCTTTAAAGTCTCAAATTATTTGAATTGCTTGTTTCCAAAGCCAGAAAAGTGAAGGTAAGCAAACTATACCTTTATCTATAAGCTAGTTGCTATGAAATCAAAGGGAACTTAATCTTTGAAGATGGAAAAATCCTAGGGTTTAGTGAAAGGGGAACTCTTTCTTGTTAATAGTAGAACTCCACAGACTACTGTGAGAAAGATACCTGCATGGGGTTAAGAGGAAGGGAGGGCAGATGAGGATTTAATTTATTTTCCAAGGATTTTTAATGAAGCTTTCTGCCCGCTTTCATTATTTCCTGTTTTGGAGCTAGGTCATTAGTTGGGATATGATTGGCTTTCTCTGGGGAGCAGAGAGGCGATTATCAGAGATTTTGCTCACTTGTCCCTGTGTTTTGTTGTGGGAAGGCTCTGAGGTTCTTGTTCTTCTTCACTTTTCTGTGGCTTTCATCTTTGTGACTTTTTGCTGTGTCCACCTCAGAGCAAAATCCTGGGTGGGTAGGATTGATGTGTGCATGGTATATTGGCAGCTGCCTGGCATAGGATTTAATGAGCATAATTGAATTAATAGGATTTTACTTTTTACAGGTGGAAAATATGTACTCAAGTTGTGTAGGCCCTCTTACCCAAATTGAATAATCCTTTGTCCTTTTTCTATTAAAAATAATTGTACTATCATATTATGATATATGGCATGTAGGATGGCATTAATAAAAATTACATTTATTGGGCATTTTATGTGCCAGCAGTATCCCAAGTGATTTACATAAATGCCTAATTTATTCCTTACAACGATATTTTGAGCTAGATGTTGTTATTATTCCTGTTTTATAGGTAAGGATCACAGAGGCACAAAGCAGTTTTTTGGTTTCCCCTATTTCAAAATTAGGGAAAGTGAGATCCATTGATCTATATAACCAGACCTCTGTTAGTAGTTTTTGGTAAATTCAAATGTATACTGATTTTGACAAAGGCAAAGAACATTGCTGTTATATAAATATTAATTTCTTTCTAGTCCCTCTAGAAATTTACTGATTACGTTGTTATTATATTTTGATGCTGTTTATACATGGTGGGTTACTGAATTTCATGTAACATGAAAAATTATGAATTTAACTAAGTTTATTGCCTATTATCCTACTATCAAAAGCAACAACAACAACAACAACCCCCAAACATCATAAGTAACTCAAGCAAGCTACTTTCTACCCTCATGACACTGGACCTGTCTGCCTCATACAATTCTTCAGTTGTTCCTCAGTGCTCTTAGAATAGATCATCACTATTTTCCCCAAAAAGCCTCAAGGTCTGACACCTATCTGTCTTTTTCCAGCTTCATATCATAATCCTCCTTTTTGGCAGCGTTCACATTTATCATCTTTAAGATCCCCAAACTCACCATTTGCTCCAGCTGGGACTCCTTGACATCATGACTATGGCCAAGCTTTCATTTCCTTAGGGAGGCCTTCCTTGATTCGCCATGACTGGACCATATTCCCCTATCACATGCTTTCATAGCACTATGAGTATCTCTTTGGAGTCAGTTACCATTGGGAAAGTTCTATGTTTATCTATATGACTGATTAATGTTTGTCTTCCTCCCAACAGTCTTTCAGCACTATGATGATGGGACCATATGTATTTTGTTCCTAACTATCTCCAGCACAGGAGATCTCTTAGTATTTATGAAAAGAGACATGAAAAAAATGAAAAGAAATGCATGGAGAAGTATTCCGGGAGACTGAAGCCTGGGCATCTAACCTTAGGGAATTCAGTTTCTAGCAGGAGAGACTGGTGGGGAGTAGTTGAGAAAAATGAAAAAACACAGGGACTGAGCATCCCCTTCTTCAAGATTTTGCCTCTGGCAGACCCCTCCAAGTCACAGGTTTCCAAGAAGTTATGAATGTGTTCCCACTAGTATGGAATCAGAGTCATGGGCGGTACCAAGAGTTCAGAGCCTCCTCCTAGGAAGCAAATTCTCATAAAGCTTTTCAGAGACAGATTTTGGAAGTAGGGTCTTAAAAATGAGTACCAAATCCAATGTTCACAGTTCCAACCCAAATACAGACACTGAGTTTAAAAATGAAATTGGAAATTACTCTGTTTAGAACTTATATGAATTGTTAGACTTCTCTTGTTCATCTGATATAGATCACGGCTCTGTTTCTGTCATTAGATTGATTTTTATGTTTCTCAACTTAGGTTCTTCGTGCGTCAGAGATAAGTTTAATTTTTCAACATGACCATGGGAATCATGTAGTCACTCCTTATTAAAATGAAGCTAAGTGAAATTTAATAGTGCTTGTTTACAATTTTTTTTTTTTTTTTTGATTTGGAGTATAACTCTGTAACCCAAAATAGAGTGCAGTGACCGCTCCCGGCTATGGCAGCCTCGACCTGCTGGGCTCCGGCGATCCTTCTGCCTCAGCCTTCCAAGTAGCTGGAACTACAGGTGCACGCTACCACACCCAGCTAATTTTTGATTTTTATTGTGGAGATGAGGTTTCGCCAAGTTGCCCTGGCGGGTCTCGAACCTGTGGACTCAGGCAATCCACTCACCTCGGCCTCCCAAAGCATTGGGATTACAGGCTGAGCCACCGAGCCCGGCCTGAATTATTTTTTTTTTAATTTTTCACTCCCAAAAATGATGCAAGGTGAAAAGAAAAAACCTTTACACTTTAATAATTTTAGAAAATTCAGATATAGATTTAAACCACTGTGTCAAAATATGTAAATTAACTATTTTTTTTTTCCCCACAGAGGGTCTGTTTTCAAATAAATGGTGAGATTACACGAATGATTGTCCTATATAATATAAAATTACAACCTCATGGTTAAAAATAATTTTCTTATTTTATGTCTGGTTTATTATGGTTCTGAGACTGAGTACTTTGTTTTAGGTATTTGACAAAAAAGAAAAAAACAACTGTATGTGTCCATGTGTGTATGTGTGTGTGTACACGTGTACAAGGAGGCCCTCAAATCCAGAATTATGATATAAGGTTGTAACATCAGCTCTTCCTATTGTACAATTTTATATTGGAGAGATATAGTTATGCATGAAAGTATATTACTGAAATGGAAAACTGTGATGTGTTCAAAACGAACATAATACTTAAATTAAGATCTGAATAGGAATTATCGTACCATCTAACACACTTTTGAAAAATTAAAAAAAATTGTTAATGATAACTTAGTTTCAATATTACACTGATAAATGTTTCAAGAATAAGTTATTAAAAAGTAGCTTTAAAAGTAGATCTATGATTTTAAGACTTTTACTGTAATTCTTGAAAGATTATAATATTTATTTAACCTTTTCTTTATTTAATTTAGAATAAAATTACTGTCATTTCTCTGACCATTTATATAATAATGTTTTATTTACTTTTCCATTAAACTTTACTAAGATAAATATGGAGTACTGGTGAATGAGATATAATTTAATAAGCAGGTATCTCCTAGTAGAAAACAAATCAAGTCCTGCTACAAATATATATTGAGAGAGAAGCAGAATGGACAAGCTTAATGATTTAGCCAATGATATGACTTTAGGGAAAAGTTTTTATGCCTTATTGGCTAGATCTTTTAATACTTGCATTGTAAATCAAATTATATTCCAAGATTATGAGGACTGTGAAATTTTCTAATTGGATATTGAAGCCCTAAATTGATTAACAGCAATATAAACATAGACATGGATTTTATGTTAAATCTGAAAACGATTTTTTTAACTAATGTCTTTATGTAGATGACAACAGGAAAATTGAATATTTTCCTGGAAAATTTTCAAATGGAATACATAGTCAACTTTCTGGAAATATGAAATAAAAGGGATAGTTGACTGGCTGGACAACAAACCTCTCCAGAGATTTTTTTAAATCGTTAGCTATAATTCATGTATTTTATCATCATGGAATATTTTAAACAGAAAATACCTTAGAAATAATTTAGTGCTGTCCAATTGACTTTATCAAAGAAAAAAATGTGCTCATAGCCATATAATTTAGTTCAGTCAGAGCTGGTACTAGATACCAGGTCATGTGTGGATGAGTTTATTGAGAATCTATGATGTACAGGTACTGCTCTCAATGCCAAGGTTGTCGTGGTGAATGAGAGATTACTTTCTGACTCGAACATTAGTTTTCTTTCTTTGTGTTCCAGTTGAAAGTATTCCTTCATTTATTTGCAGCAGGAAAGTTATAAATTTGTTTATTTTTCCTTAGGAATTTTTAGAGAACTGGCAGTAGGACCATGTCATCAGAAGCTTGCAAAGCTCAGATGCACTGTGTGTATGAGCTCTCTGGAAGGTGGTAGATGATAAAGAAGAAAGCAGAGGGAAAGAGAGTGGACCTAGTCAAGACCAAAGAGAGAAGGAGGCAAACCTGGAGCAGAGGAAAAGTAGGGGACCATGAGTCCCTTGTGAAAGCATGTGCCGAGAGACTGGAAGAAGAAAAAGAACCAGGGAAGTCTTCACCATGCTCAGCTTTGTTAAGGGTTTAAAGGGGTCAGAGAGCTGTTGAACTAGGCCATCCCTACATTCCTCAACTAGTATTCTAAATTATGAAGGATGCTAATGTCTATCATTTTGAGTGTCTTCTCTCTTCTCCACTACAAATAAAAGAAGAGAATCTGACTCTTTCCAGATTAGAAGTAACTAGTAACTCAAATGAGTTGAAATGACTGAAATGGCTCAGTGAAATATATTTATTTTGGGGGAATATAATGAAGAAATTAAATAGGAAGAAATTCTCTTTTGAGAAAAAAATGTTACCTACTGTAAATTTATGGACATTCCTAAAATAGAGAATGATTATTCTGTAACATACTGGGATTGCTGATGTTATGTGAACTGAGTCTGGTTCCTTGTCATCTAAGTTAGATATAATGAAAAGCAGTGAAATTCTCTGGTTAGTAATGAGTGTCTGAAGTGAGGGAAAGCAGAATAGCTGTGCCCAGAGACTGGTTTTGCATTGGAAACCCAGTATGGTACATTTGGACAGAAAGGATTTGATTTTCTTATACAGAATGTGATAATTTTGAAGAACATATTTAATATGTCTGTAAATGTCAAGCAAGGTAGATTTAAAAATGAATTTTTAAAGTTCCTAAAAATGTATTTATATTTAATTATGATTTTATAACAAATTAAAAGGTAGTTCCAGATAATGTTATTCTAGAAAGAAGTGTGTCTTGTCCTGTGCGAAACAATTTGGGAACTTGAGTCAGGACAGTTATTGTGTATTTTGTTACTTCCTGCTAACAAACTGTATTCTTTTGCTCTTTGCTGAGAAAGGTAGGTTCAGGGAACTTATGACAGCCTGATATGAAGTGAGAAAAGAAGAAAAGAAGGAAATTATTTCTTACGTGGTCTATAAAGAATTAAAGGAGGGAGTGTTGTGGTTGTTTGCATCATACACATGGGGATAGAAAAAACAGCATAATTATTCCCATTTTACAGTGAGGAGATTCAGGCTTTGACCTTTTCATTTTTAGTATATTCTACTTTGACAGACCAATCCGTTATCTGCCTCAGCCTATAAGGTCTCCAATTTCTGTCATTCTGTACTTTATGTCTTGTGAGAATTTGCGGTATTTGCCTTTCTGTTTCTGAATCATTTCACATAAGATAATGGCCTCCAGCTCCATTCATGTTGCTGCAAAAAACATGATTTCAATCTTTTTCATGACTGAAAAAGTATTCTGTTGTGTATATATACCAAATTTTCTTTATCTAATCATTTGTTGATGCACACTTAACAACTTTACCAAATTGACTTTTTTTTATTAAAAAAAGTATACGTTTAATGTGTACTGGAGATGTCAGAAGAGATAAAAGAAGAGGATGTTCTGGTGGGGGAAGAGCCAGCTTTCTTCTTGATGTTGCTTCTGCCCACCTTTGTCTCTGACTGGCATGTCCAAGTCCCTTGTCTTAGAGCCTCATGAGACTTTCTTCCCTGGCCAGTATTCAGACATCTTCCTAGAATCCTGATTGCCCTGACAACAGGACAGCCAGTCTGGCAGACCAAGGGCATTGCCAAGGAAAGAGCAGACTCCTCAAACCTAGAAATCTAGGAAATTCTTGGACTCAATTCCTGTGATATTTGTATTACCCAGACAACTGGGAGAGGGAGCCATTGGAAACAGAACACTATCATAAACTGTGTTTGGGTTCTCAAGTGTGGATTTTACCTGGGTTGTTGCTTTATTTTCTGTTTACTGATTTTTACAGTGTTAGAGTTTCTTTCTGGAAAGTTCCCAAGGACACTTACTCAATGCGGACAAATATTCACTTTGTGATTCAGAAAAGCATGTCAAAAGTTATCCTGTTGCAATAATTGAACAGCCTCATCTCCTAAATAAGGATGAAAGCAGGGAAGAATATGTTTGTATACACACACAGACATACATACACTCTTAGAATCATGTATTGCTATTATTAACTGCTCTCTTTTCCTTCCCTTTGTCTAATATACCAGAAGAATATTTCAGTTAACCAAGAATCCAAATTTATATTCACAAGAGATTTCTCCCAGAATCTTGGGGGATCATTTCATCTGTACCATGAGTTGAATTCAGGCGTTCTGTTGCTGTGTCCAGTGCTGCTTATTCAAATGAAATTTGACTTTGCATCATTCAAAAGGCTATTAGTGCCTTCCTGATCATTAGTACTAATCACTACAAACTCCTTCCAGAAATAAATTTTCCAGAACAAAATTTTAAACTTATAGACTAGTTTGCTACAGCAAAGATCTTGCCTTCTATGAGGTCCATTGTGAAACATCAGTTGTTCCCTTGGGGGCTATGGTCTGCATAGGCCCAGGTGTCTCTTATTTAGCTGAAAGATTACCAAATTCACTTTGAATCTAAATTTGGAGTAAAAAAATACCAGTCAGTAGAGTTGCTTCTGTGATTGCATTGCCTTCCAACCTGCTTTTTCTTCTTTTCCTCTCACCCCACATCTTTGAGGAGTTTGTTCATTTATAGCTTTTGTGAGTTGGTTGTAATTATTTTGGAAAATAAATTTGTTTTACTGGACCCTGAGGAATAAGTGCAATCAAAGTCTTGAGCATTGAGGAAATACTGAACTCCAGCAGACCCATTACCTGGGAGTGTGACTGTGGAGAAGCTAAAAGCAAAGTAGTGAGTCTTTAGGATTGTCTTATTTGTGAGAATACAAGTCACAGTTTATACGATGGTAAACTTCCTGTGAACATCTGAATACCTTTCTGTTCTTAACTTCAACAGGGCCAGCACTTAACTGGAATAATCTGCACTTCAATATTCTTCTGAGAAAGTGCGTTTTTCTTTTCCCTCGGATTTCTGGTGCCTAATATATTGCTTTTTTGATTTGCCACTGTTCAATAGGTCAACTGGCTCTCAAGATTCTTAACATTTCAGGTAAATACTTCTAACAGTTGTGACTGGAAGAAATCCAAATACAAGGTATTTGCATCCACTTTATGTTCAAGGTGCTATGTTTTGAGTGATTTGTCATTTGGTTAGTAACTAAAAAAAAAAATGTGAATCAGAAGGAGAAACTACCTTTGGAGGAACTGATGGAAAAATCAGGCAGTTTTTTAATATACTAAAATACTCATTTATGATGTAAGGTATGCAATTGATGATCTTCCTTTCTACCTAAACATGCTATGAGAGAATGTGGAAAGGTAGTGTTGGTTGCCTAGTAGTTAACACGCTTACAAAAGCCAGACTGCCTCATTCAAATTCCAACTACATCATTTGCTATCCTATGATCTTGAGTAAATAAGTTACCATTTTTGTGCCTCAGTCTGGTTTTTCCTGAGGGTTAAATAAATAAATAAGTACATATTTGTTAAGTGCCTAGAACTGTCTCTGACCTGTAACAAGTACTATATGCCTTTGTTTAAATAATACATAAAATGTTAGGATTGTGTTCACATGGAGAAACAAGGGTCTTAAGATTTGGGAGTTTTTCTAAAGTGACAGAATGATTTAATGACAGAGACAACAGTATTATCACTGCCCAGAACCCTAATGGAGAACTATAACTCTTAAGGGTAATGTGAGGAAAGAAATACATTGATGAAAATCAATCACCATTATTAAAGAGAGGATGGGAGAGTGGGAACGAATCATTGATTTATCCAATGGTTGAGTCAGTAAGTAGCTAATGCCTCCTGTGGGCCTTGGCACTATACTAATGTTGTGGAGACAATGAAAAACAATATTTACAAAATATATAGAACATTTACTTAACCTGGATTGAACAAGATGTCTTTTTGAAGGCTGATGACCTCTCTACCGAGGGCCTTATAGTCTTAAATTCCAGAACTTTGACATATAATGTATCTACTATGTAGATAATAGGCAGAATTTGAAGATAAGCTTGCTGACATCCAGTTGACAAACTCTGCAGCAGATCAATGGGGGGATTGTAATAGGATCCCATCTCTTAAACATTGAATAGAAGATAATCATTTTAAGATGCTTTACTTCTGGAAATATGATATTCTCTGCTTGGAGAATCTGGCTTAGAGAATGTTCTGGTTTTAAATGTAATTGGTCATGAACTTAATTTCAGCCAAGCATTTGGCATAGCTACCTGCAAAAGTTAACTCATTTGTGGACTGTAAAAATACTACTGCACAAAAAAGAAGTATATCATACAAATATTCGTAGTCAGGCCACATCTAGGTTAGTATCTTCAAGTCTAGATGAAATGTCTTAAGAGGGATATTGAAAATTAGAGAACATTTGTAAGCAATCACCAGAATAGTGAAAGAGGAGGAAATCATGCCAATCAGTAGAAAAATAATTAGATGTCTAAGTGGAACATGGTGTATAGTCCATACGAATTTGAAGGGTTGTCATTGGTGTAGTAAGCTGTTATTCTTGGCTGCTTCCAACTTAGAAGTGGTGAATGGGGGACTGATGCCTGTAAGTAGGCAAATATAAGGAAGCGTTTCTAAATATTAGAATCAGTTCCCAAAGAAACAATCTGTACTCCAAGTGGACGAGCTCCTTGTGAGTGGATGTGTTCAGGTGAGGCCAGCTGAACAAGCTGCTGAGCTCTGGGGATTGCAGTCCTGCTGTTGGATGGGAGGTACAACCAGACCACCTCAGAGGTTCCTGTGTTCTAAAATCCTGTTACTCTGTGATTTCATGATTTGCATGTCATCTCCAGTGCTGACTTCATGCTGGTTTTCCTAAATGATGTTAAAAGTAAGTGTATATCTTAAGATTGGGTGAATTGCTCTGATCATCAGCGTGATTTTTGCTATGAAAGCAGCTGAGTCTGAAAATGAAACAACTGTGTCTAAGTGGAAAAGGTAAGAGAGGTTCAAAGATAATATTTTTCTCTATAGATAAAAAGAATTTGTGTTATAGATCTGCATTGGATATAGAACAGGGCATCACCAGAATGTAGTTTTATTGAGTAAAGTCATGGCTGTGAACAGTGCAATATGTAGTTTGACGATGAGACCTTATTCTTAGTAAAGCTCAGAAAAACTGGTAAATGAAGTAGAAAAAGCTATTGAAATGTATCTGTCTGCCAACATGCCTCTGAGAAGGGCCCCTCTTCTGACTGTGGAAGTGCCTGGTTCAGGATGGCAGTGTGCTTTACCTGTTGTCTGGTGAATGGTCAGGATTGGACTTTTATAAGACATCTTCTGTGGAAGGTATTCCAAATAACCCCAGAAGTAGGCAGAGGTCTTTGGCCAGGTATTTCTGAATGAAGCATATATACATACCTCTCTGACCTGAGCCTGGAACCACAATGGAAGATCCTGTTTGAACACAAAAGATACAGGGAATTTAAGAAAGATGTGGATTTTGGTCACTAAGTACTACAGAGGAACATTTTGATAAATGTGCATGCTATGCAAAGGATTGCATAGATAAGATGATCAAAGAGGAGTGGGTAGTTTTCTGAGGAGTAAGACCTGTATTTTTAGGAACTATTTTTCTATAATTGTCCTATTTTTTTCTTTTTCACTCTTGACTTTTAACTATTTAGTAATTTTGTATACTATTTTTTCTTCTTTTGCTCTTAAATTTTAACTGACTCTTGTGACAATCTGAGCCTTTTTGTGGATTAAGGGGAGTCAGTAAAGAGAGTTAGGTTTATCCTTGGGCTGGAATTTCTCTCTAAATTTGGATGTAATGATGGTAGTGGAGATTTGGGGTGAGAGCAGAAACAGATTTGTTGTGAAACTGTAGAAGCTACAGGTTCAGGGCCCCTCATTGAAATTTCAGAGGTCCCTTCCACAGTCCTGGGAGGGGGCCTACCAATGTGTTGTCATGATCATTTTTTTTTTTTTTTGGTAAAAATTGCAAAACCATGATAGACTAAGATCACTGTTTCCTTCTGATTCAACTTTCCCTCCTTTCTTCTTTCCCTTCTAGTTGGGTATTTTGTATTTATAGTTGTGTATTTTTTTCCTTAAATGGTATCCCCCAAATTGCATAAGCTTTAGGTTTTAACTACATGAATCTCGCCCTGGCTATAGAAATGGAATGAGTAATGAATCAGAAATTGCCTATGTAGCAGAATCAGCCAGATGTCAGAGTTAGAAATCATGTGATGGGATGGGGTGAGTGAATATGAATTGGAATTCATATTCCCACCAGCATGTGACAGTAGGAAAATTGGGCTTGTTTTTTTTTTGTTTTTTTTTGTTTTTCCTCTTTTTAGGGTCTATTTTAAACAAGAATACCATGAGGAAGGTTTTATGTATTGAGTTGAGAAATATACATCAGATTAAGTCGTTTTTTTAAATCATGGATTCTTAAAAATAATACTTTTTTTTTTTTTTCTATGGAGATGAGGTCTTGTACTGTTGCTCAGGCTGGTCTCAAACTTCTGGGAAGGAATCCTCCCATCTTGGCCTCCCAAAGTGCTGTGATTATAGTCATGAGCCACTGTGCCCAGTCAAAAATAATACAAATTGTTGATGAATTAATTGTGAAAATCATGGTGAGAAACTGTTGACTGAAGAGAGAACTCATTTGAAAATTGTTTTCTCATCTAAGAAAGAAGTACTGGTCAACAGAAATTCAGCAGAAATTTGAATCTTTTGAGGTTCAGGCAATTTACAGGATATTTTAGGGTGTTACTACATCTACTAGTCAATAAAACTCTGATAGGGGATGGTCTATCTTTTCTTATTTCTATTCCATCTCTCTCACATAAACTGTGGTTCTTGTTAGCATTCATACTTATCTTGCACTGTTGCTCGGGTTGGTCTCAAACTTCTGGGCTCAAGCAATCCTCTCACCTTGGCCTCCCAAAGTGCTGGGATTACAGGCATGAGCCACTATGCCCAGTCAAAAATAATACAAATTGTTGATGAATTAATTGTGAAAATCATGGTGAGAAACTGCTGACTGAAGAGAGAACTCGTTTGAAAATTGTATTCTCATCTGAGAAAGAAGTACTGGTCAACAGAAATTCAGCAGAAATTTGAATCTTTTGAGGTTCAGGTAATTTACACGATATTTTAGGGTGTCACTACATCTACTAGTCAATAAAACTCTGATAGGGGATGGTCTATCTTTTCTTATTTCTATTCCATCACTCTCACATAAACTGTGGTTCTTGTTAGCATTCATACTTACTCTCTTTTTAATTGTCTTCATACACAGCTTGCAAATGAAAAATCTCCCAAGAAGTCTGAACGTGTTAAATAAAGGTTACTTAAAGGCTCAACTGTGAATTTATGACTCTGATATCTCTAAGATGTGTTTTATTGGGACATCTAAGACAACAACTATGGGTTTATTCACTGTGTTCAAAATAAATATTTTATTGGTGTTAATGATTGTTATTGAGGAAAGGGGAAATTATGCATAATATCAACTATTTCCCAAATGATATTTAGTTAATGTGTTAGGTGAGGGAATCAAATCTAAAAGTGATGCCCATTTAATGAGGCCAAGTGTTGTAGCAAGAGCTGGGAAAAACCTATAAAGGGAACTCTTACTCATGTCCAAAACCTTGTCATCAAAATAAAGACAGGTTGCCAGGGGAAAGAGTAGTTGTACGACCAATTCACCTCTCAAAAATCAAACGATGTCATTCTATTAGGACAATGTCAGAAAAAGGAACCTTCACAAGTTTTAAACACCCAAAATTGTAACCTTTTGGGTTATGTTCTAGGGCTAGGATTTGACTCTGTTTTTATTTTGCGTTTACAACAAGCCCACTGTTGTCTCTGCACAGCACAAAGTAGATGTGTAATAATGTTTGCTGGCCAGCACATGGAATAATCATGTTGATAAATGTATACCCTAAACACTTTGCTTGGGGAGATTGTTTCCTTTATAGAGTTTTTATTCTGTGTACATCCTTAAAAAGCCCAGAAAAGTCATCTTTATGGATTGGCATGTGACTCATTACATGTGAACTTAGAACCCAGTGAACTGCTGTTCTTTGGACTAAAATTTCAAGACTCATGCATGTGGTGTACAATTCATTAACTAAAAATATGATTCACCAACTTTGCCTTAAATAGGACCACAGGTGTCCACCATTAGGATGTCCTCTGAGTCTGGTAGTTGGAAAATTTTTAGACATTGTAAAAAGTGCCTAATCAGAAAAAAACATTTTCCAGAAGTAGGAGATATGAAGATCTGCCTCCTATGTAGTCCTGGAAATGTGAATTCAGATCAAAATGGAAAACATGCTTTTTATTATTATTATTATTATTTGCTACTGTAAATACAGGGCCTGCTGCTTTTTTATCTTAAGTGTCTCCATGCTGCCTCAAGGAGAGCCCAAACTACTTTTAAATTCAAGAGGACAACTGCTTTCTGCTCACTCAGGTCCTCTGACACATGACCCAAGACAGGAAAAGGGTGCTTAGCAGGGGCTCTTTGCCAGAGATTCAATATATGTATTTTACTGTGAGAATAAAAAGTTGGCCCACTTTTAAAAGGTTAATTGAAAGTCCATTGTAGTGTGTTTTTCCTTTCTTCTACTGGAATCAATTTAAATTCTAGCCTCTGAGCAGCAATATTTTTTAGAGGCAAGCAAGCCTTCTGCCAAGTGACCCCCGAAATACCCTTAATCTTCATGTCAGTAGTATAGAAGATGGAAGGGATGGACACTCCTTTTAGAAATTACACCTCTAATTCTTTTACTTTCCAGCAAGCCAGAAAGAATTCTAAGTGACACTTTTACTTAAAGTTCAATATTTATAAACTACATATTAAAAAATGAATAAAGTTTTCTAACATTGGGTTGGTTACCCTATCAAATTTGCCCATTATTTTCAGGCTGCTGAACATTGTTTGAAAAATCGACTTTGGAGCTAAATGAGACTTTGTCCCTTGCCATGGTCTCACTGTTATAAAATCCACACTATTTCCATTCCCTGAGCTTGTTCTGCACTTTCTTACCTTCTACCTTTATGAACTTTCATCTGTTGAATTTTCTCTCATCTTCCTGGTTTAGCTTTTACTGTGTCTCCAGTTATGGAGGTGTCCTTGTTTTTCTTTTCTTTTTCTTTTTTTTTGGAGTTGGTGCCTCACTCCTTGTCACCCAGGCTGGAGTACAATGGCATGCTCAGGGCCACCAAAGCCTTGACCTACTGGTCTTAGGCAATTCTTCTGCCTCAGCCTTCTAAGTAGCTGGAACTACAGATGAATGCCACCACGCCTGGCAAATTTTTGTGATTTATTGTAGAGATGAGGTCTCACTAAGTTGCCCAGGCTAGTCTTGAACCCCTGGGCTCAGGCAATCTTCTCACCTAGGCCTCCCAAAGTACTGGGATTACAGGCTGAGCCACCGCGCCTGACCCGTTTTTACTTTTTAGAATTAATAACTAAATTCTCACTGGTCTCTAAGTATCAATATTCTCTTCATTGCCTTCATCCTCAATATGCTTTGTGCTAGAGTTATTTATGTACTTATTTGTTTTTTCTCCCCCTTCCTCCTACCATTATCTGAATGATGGATCCAACTTTACAGATGAGAAAAATGAGCTCTGACATTTAATAACTTGCTCAATGCCCTAATTAGTTGGGGAGAGTTATGGGGACTTGACTCTGAATGTAGTGACTTTTGTTCCAGTGTACTTTCTCCTCTAGTCTTACTAAGATAAACCTTTTCCTTTCTTTTTTCCTTAAGTTGATTTATTCTATACATGAGTTGTCCCTAAATTATAATCAGACTGTCATTCCAGGATCATAGTCACCTATATGTAAGTCAGAATGCAGTTTTATACACACTTATTATTACTGTGCACCGAAATTAGAAACCAGCTCACAAGAAGGCTTTGGATTCAGAAAGATATGCTAACTAACTTCACATGAGTGCTAGCTTTTCATTAATTCCTCACTTCCAGCCTATATTTCTTTTGGCAGCTGTTCTAAATCTGTACTCCTGAAGTCTAGACCCCACCCTCTTGCTCTCAGCAGATGGTTTACTGCTTTAAGAAGATTTAGATCAGTAGTTCTTTAATTTTAATATGCATGAAAGTCATGTAGAAAGCTCATTATAACATAGTTTACTGCGCCTTCTCCTCAGGAATTCTCATTCAGTAGGTCAAGGGTGGGTCTCTTCTGAATCTGTTTTAACAAGCTACCAGGTGATGATATAGCTGGTTTGAAGACCACATTTTGAGAACTATTGATTTTAGGCCATCTTAAGTGATGTCTTCACCAATACAAAACCTCCCTGGATGTTTTATTCTTCTTCTATGAGTCAGAATTCAGAGAAGGGTCTTTATTTTTTGCTTTTTTTCCTCTCAGGCTGAACACTTGCCTGCCAGTTTTTATCCCATATCATTTCATCTGTTTCAGGACCTTGCTTTAGTTCATCTTTCTCGGCACCTTTTATGTCACCCTCCCTATTGCCTTTATTTCTCTCCTACTTTACTAATAAAACTGATCCTTTTTCAGTTGCATCATTTAAGATATATCTAATGATTGTAAATAAAGTTATTTACTATAATACTTGACAACATCAGATTCAACTTAGTTGGCTAGAAATTAGGCTCCCATAATTTGGGAATTGACTTTTAGATAACAACATTAAGAAGCTAAATTTAACATTTTTTTTTTAATGGAAAAAGATGAAGGAGACTAAGACACTGCAAAAAGAATTAACTTTGTACATTCCTGCAGTCTAATAATAGGAATTTAAATAGCACACCTGGCTCACTGACCTGAATTTGTTCCCTATTAAGCATTGCAGCATCTTTGGCATGTTCAGCCTTTTGTAGTTAAGCATTGGCGGGGGGTGGGGGGTTGGGGGGGGTGATCTTGGAGTACTAGTGTACTTTGAAACATTTCACAATGAACTACCTTGCATTCTAATGATTGTTCTCCTTACTTAAAGACTTAGATGTGTAAGGATGCTTTATCATTCTGATGATCACTTACACTCTTCATCTGTGTTCATGTCACTTCATGAATCTTGATTACTTTTAATGATTCATAATCTTGCCCAGTCATTCTATGTGACTAATTTCTACCTGAATTCTTAATAGTGTTTTCTATGTCTGATAACTCACTGGCAATTGACTATGTTATTTTTTAACTTAAGCCTTGGTAAACAGGTTTAGACAGAGAAAAGTTCTGTCTTTTGTGGTGCCTCAGTTTCCAAATTTGCTGAAAAGATTATGCCTGGCTGTCACTGTATAGTTCCTTAGTAACATTAAAATGAATAAAGATAATAAAATACAGCAATAAAAAAAGACCATTATAATGGACCAAATTGAGAAATCACTACAAATCTACACGGGTGATCTACCATAATGTCAGATTCCTAGATGTGGTTTCTTTAGACAAGGGGCCATATTTCTTCCTCATTTTCTTTTTTCATGATGCCTGCCCAAACTATGTTTTAACTAAGAGGCAAATACCATTTGTCTTCTGATGTAGGAAGACCCTACCGAGAGAGTCATTTCATCAGCCTGTAGGCAGAATTGTATTTAAAATACTAATAAAGATTATTGTCCATAGCTCCTTAAAATTCTACAAATAAAGTTTACACTGTTGATGATGTTTGTCAGTGACTCTGAACACTTGCTTATCATCAAACTCTTCTGTCAAAATTTCTAGCTTATCTTGGCCACGGTGGGAACTGAGGACAGCTGCCTATCTTCTTTGATAAAACAACTCTTAATATGCTTTTACTCCTGCCTCCCACTACCTACACCATAGGTTCTTCCCTTTTTTCTTCAAGTTTAGTTAGCCTGATTTTATTTGGTTTTCTCATACAAAGTATCTAAAACTTTTAATTATGGTCTAATTATAGTACTAAACCCTAATAAGTCATCATAGTATCTTATATTAAATATATATAGATAACACTATGTTAAATATATATTTAACATAATGTATATAAATATATATTTAATTATATATACATAGTCATGTGAACTAAATTTAAAATATGTGTTTTAAATTTAAACCACATGACAATTTTGTAAGGTAGGGATTTTTCATTCCCCTTTTATAGATGGAGAAACTGAGGTCTAAGAATGAGGTAACATTTCTGTTAGTGGGTTACCTGAGATGAGAACCCAGGTCCTTGCAGTTCTAAAGCCCACCCTTTTAACTACTATGCATACAATTACTATGCTTCTATTTTCTGTCAAAGATGCAACATTTTATTTACAGTTTATCTGCTCTCAATAGTGGCTTCTCAGTTTCTTTGTTAGCATGGCACTGTTTTGATGTATTGGTGTTCTGAGCTTTTGAACATATGTTTTAATATAGGAGACCTACAAAATATTTCTCATTTTGTATAATAGGTGTTATTTTTGTCTACATATTTTATCTTCCTTTCTAATATAAGTTTGTAGAGGGCAGAAACTGTGAGCTGCCCATTTAGGGACTTCCCATAAAGGCAAACACATATATATTTGACCCAGGATTGTCATAACCATCTTCATCACCACAGCTAACATTTGGGAAGTACTTGCCATGTGTCAAATATTTGCATGGATCATTTAATTTACTCTTTATGAAATAGGATATTATTATCTTCAAGATTAAGAAACTTGCTCAAGTTCATCAAGTTACTGCATGATAGAGTTTGAGTCTACTCAATAACAATCTATCCACACTTCTTTCCACACATTTAACTACCCTGCATTTTCTTAATGGAGCTAGAGTTCCACCTATTTTCTCTTCCTTCCATTATTCACCATTAGCTCTCCGCCTCCTTATCCTGTTTCTCTACTTCTCAATCCTTGCCCTATACACACCTGCTCAGCCTTCTTCATTCCTTTCTGCCTTCCCCTATTTTTCTCAACTTTGTTCTCTTTCTATTCTGCCTCCACATTGCTCTCTTATCTTACTATCTTTTCTTTTCTTCCTCCTCCTCCTCCTCCTCCTCTTCTTCTCTTCTTCTTCTTCTTCTTCTTCTTCTTCTTCTTCTCCTCCTTCTCCTCCTCCTCCTCCTCCTCCTCCTCCTCCTCCTCTTCCTCCTCCTCCTCCTCCTTCTTCTTTTACCTTTTACTTCTTTTTTAAAAGTAGCTTCAAGCTTAGTAATAGACTCTCCAGCACTCTTGGCGATATCTGATCCTAACCATAATAAAATGAAAATGTGCTAGGTGAAAACAGAAATATAATATAGTGTTGAGGTAAAGAAGAATAACTTTTTTTATTAGAAATATAAATGAGTGCCAGGTGCAGTGGCTCATGTCTGTAATCCCAGCACTTTGGGAGACTGAGGCAGGAGGCTTGCTTGAGCCCAGGAGTTTGAGATTCGCATAGGCGACATAGCAAGACCCCATCTCTACAAAAAAAAAAAAAATTAGCTGGGTATGGTGGCATGCACCTGTAGTCCCAGCTACTTGGGAACCTAAGGAAGAAGGATCACCTGAGCCCAGGAGGTCAAGACTGCAGTGAGCTGTGATCATGCCACTATACTCTAGCCTGGATAGCACAATGAGACTCCGACTTAAATATATATATGTATGTGACTGTAACATCTTGACCATAAATTTTAAGTAGCTAAATAGAATAGTTATTTTTTCTTTCTTGGCTTATTTAAAATACACACACACACACACACACACACATACACACACACACTTGCTTTATGCATTGATTTCCATTTATTGAGCAGATATTTTTGGCAAAACAACAACTACAAAAGAATTTTTAAGTTATTATCATACCGAGACAATGATAGGCTCATTATTTTGACTTCTTTGTTCTATTGTGCAGAGAGTTTCTCTGAAGATTATTGTGTATTGATATGAATTGTCATGGGAGTTTTATTTGTCTGAATGTCTTGATTTAGTCATTTTACTATTTCTTTTTTTTTTCTCAAAAACCCAGAAGTTATGGTCTTCATTTTTATAAATAAGACTTTTAAAGTAGGGCAAAGTAATAAAATAAATATTTGAAAGCAGTGTTGGATATATCCAGCTGAATAAACTGCCTTTTCTATTTAGCTTTGAACCCTAAACATTATTTAAATACCCTCCTTTTTATCCTCTAAAGAAGAAAAGACAAGAAAAAAAAAAAACTATTACAATAGATCTCAAAGAAAATACAGCAAGGACATTTTGGTAAGAGATATTTCCACATAGAAGGCTATAAAAACTGGGCAAGTATTTGCACCTAAACAGTAAAACTTGGAAGAGGAAATGTGAAATGAACTTCTTAGCTAATGGAATGATGTAGATAGGTTTTGATTACTGAGATGTTCACAGAGCCCTAGCATTTACTCACTGAAACACTGGAATGGCTCATACCCCTGTGGCTTCTACCTTATTTCTTCCAGAGGATTAAGTTGTGTGCTGCCAGAGACCACACTGACTCTCAGTAATGGGATCACCACATTCTAGTACACAGTATTGCTCATAGAAGGATTGTACTCATATCTTAAAATTTTTAACTACGATTATAGCCCTGGTAAAGAAATCTGAACTATCTCGGCAAAGCCATGCTGTACAGTTGAATCCATCTGATTATATTTGCATTTGTGACAGCTGGGGTGGCCTTCATTGCCATATGCCTCTTTGCTGTGCCCAGGACTTTGAATGCAAAATAAAAGATCAGCATATGATTAGGGGGCCCATGCTCCATAGATATAGCTACCCAAGTAAACAATGTGCCAGCCTTAATCTCACTCCCAATATCCTGCCTTTGGACTGACGTTCCTGTGACAGATTTGTTCCCTTAAAAAATAATTTTACAGATTTTTCTTTTCTTTTTTAAAAATAAATAAGGGCTGCCTCCCATCTCCTACAAAAAGTGATATGGTAGTATCTGTTGTATTATATCTTATGATTGCACAGATTAAAAAAATAAGTCACAGTATATTTGCTGAAATATAACAATGGAGTACAAAACATAGGTCTATCACAACCTATAACATGGTGGCTAGCTTGATGTTATAAAGTCATTTTTCTGTGTTTTAACTTGTTCAAAAATTCAACTGCTGAAGGAAAAGTGAAGGTTTCAGTTTTGAAGTAAGCCTGAAACTTAAAGAGAAACACATAAATCTTACTGAAAAAATAAATTGAAGTTCCATTTTGGACACTGCAAATGACAGTGCCAGCTGTTGTCATAATATTTCTAACATCCACTGAGGATTAATTCCAGGCCCAGCAAGTTCATTGGGAGAACAGAAACAGCCATGGAAGTAAACACTGGTGCTTGTGCTCTGACATTGTAATATTAGGCAGGAGGCCTCTGTGGAATTGGATATCTAGTCAACACTGGATTATCATGCCTGAGGATCATTCACTTTGTGGATTATCTGCAGAAATTTTAATCCTGAACTTGCTGTCTTCTACTTCTTGGTCCTCTTCCTCTGTAGAGGTACACTCAGAAAATGCAATCTCATTTGAATGTCAACTTTGTCTTTAATATTCATTAAGTACTCATAGAGTATAACTGAAGATACAGAACGGTATAAGATTCAGGCCTGATTTTAGTTTACTTTCGCTACAGCGGCAATGTGGCATATTGCAACAGACATGGGTTTCAGAAGCAGATGGACTTGGATTCAAATCCTAGTTAAATTATGGTCTTGGGTCCATTGCTAAATTTTCTTATGCTCAGTTACCTCTTCTGTAAAGTGTGGACACTAATACTATGCTAGAGTTCTATTGAGATTTAGAAATGTTTATAGGATACTCAGACCACCACTGCAAGGTAACTGTTTTTCTAGAACAGATATATTTTACTGTGTATGTTCTATGTGGCAGAATATGGAAAGTGCTAAATGAAGGATATAGTCAGAGAATTTTCCAGGCCATCAGGGAGGAAGGCAGCGTGGATGAAGAAGTCTACTGTTCAAGGGGTGGGCTGGAACTGAGGCAACACATGTGGGTGGTCCTTTACTAACCAGGCAAATGGAGAGGACATTCCAGGGGCAGGTGTGGGTCCCACCAAAGCATTAAGACAGAAATGCATGTGGCATTTTCAAGGCAAAAGATTAGGAAGTTTTAGATAAGCCTGGGTATGGAGACCTCGAATAGCAGGCATACTGAGGAATTCATGGACAAATGACCACTAGCTGGAGTAAAAGAAATATCCCAAGGCCTTTTTTCTTTCTTACCTCTCCTCTTGCTCATATCACGTGCAGACAGTTCTGGCTTTTCCTTTATACTCTTTTGCTGTGAACAATTTTAAGAAGACAAAACTGCAGAAAGGGATTACTTTTATGTCTGTATTTGTATAGCCACTGTGAACCATGTAATTTTGCTTTTCAAACTACTAAATGGTGACCCTATAATAATCTGGCAGAATATTGATTGAGTTCGTAAGTCCAGCAAAATCATATAGTAGATTGTGGTGGAAAAATCTTAGTGACTAATATTAAAGAATGAGAAGATTAAGATAGAGAAAAATAAAATGTGGTATAAATAAAAATTAAAGTGAAATAAGGGGAAGGGACTACTTATGATCCACCTTACAGCTGTACAGAATTTTGATTAATGTATCTGATGTGAATGTATCTGATGTTTCAATTAATGCAGCAGTATATCTGTTGTTAAAAGTTGACTGGTTCCTGTTTTCATTGTCAGTCCTTTCTGAGAATGCATGTACATGAAGATCATGAAGAGTATTTTTCTGTAGGCAGCTGGTGGTTTTCTGTTGTAGGCAAAAGTCCTTGAGGGAGGTGACACTGTGAATAGACTGTGATTCTGCTTGATGTACGGTTATATCGAGGGGAAAGTGTGATTTTTAAACATAATTAATGGTAGGTTATGAATTAACATCGGCAAATGTTGACTATATTCAGATTTTATTTTTGCTGCTGACTTAGTAAAAATCTTTAGAGACATATATTTGGAATGGTTAAATATTATTTTTGAGAGCACATTTTGGTATCCCAGCTTGAGGGTACTCGTAAGAGAAAGCTTTACAAAAGGGACACCCTGAAAAGACATTTTATGTGCATTAACGTTCAATATAAGGAAACCAAAAGCTCTGTTGACCTGGGTAAAGGTTTTAAGAGTGAAATGGGAGTTTGGCAAACAATAGGCAAAACTGACTTAAAATACAGATAAGCCTACAAGTATTTAAGGGGGTGGAGGCATTAAAGAATGTGAGAAGCAGTTAGATCACCACAAATAAAGTAACAAAATGTGTAATGGAAAATCAGAATCCATGCTGTCAGGAAAAATTATTGTATAGAAACTCCATTATTTGGTACATTTAAGATAAAATGAAAATGGTATTTTCAAAGGGGTAGGTCTCCCAGTGAATGGTTGATTGGGATGTTTTCTGGTTTCAGTGATACTTCAGGCAGAAAACAGTTTTTGCTGCCAAGTGTGTCAGTGGAGGTAGAGCGATAGAGGACTTACTGTGTTAAATGTGTCACTTTGACTAAAGCTGGTCTTTCTTTAGAGTGGAGAAGGAATTTGGTGTATCATATTATTACAAAATAAAACTGCTCTTTTTTGAAATAGATTTTTAAACCATGGATTATTAAGTATTTCTTTAAAACTATTGCACTTAACTGAGAAACAAAACCAAGCACTGCATGTTCTCAGATACATGCAGGAACTAAATGGCCATGAAATGGAAATATAGACTCTGGGGACACCAATATGAGGGGAGGTGGGAAGGGACATTAGAGTTCAGAAATTATCTGTGGGGAACAACGTTTACTATCTGGGAAATGGGCCACCTGAGACCCAGACCCCGCTACTATACAATATGTCCATGTAATAAACATGCACTTTTACCCCCGAATCTAAAATAAAATGAAATAATAATAACAATAAAAATCCACTACCTAAGCATTTGAACATTAAAACAAAAGGAAACTGATTATATAGAGGGTTTTATACCTCAAAATTATTTTAAGTAGTTATATGGGTAGATAAGATACATAGTTTCAGACCTGTATACAAGAGGGGGCCCCCCAAAACTAGAATTTATTTACAAAAAAATTGTGTATTTCTTCTTAATTTTTAGATTCCAGTCACCTTCAAAGTATTCTCCGTTTGATGCAATACACCTATAGATATGCTTTTTCTATTACTCAAAACAGTTTTTGAACTCATCAGTTTTGATGCCTTTTGGTGCTTCTGCCATTTTTTGTTTCACCTTTTTACATTAGCAAAAATTTTCCCCCTGAGGACTTTTTTCATCCAAAAAACAACCAAAAAATGGTGGGGCACTGCGATCATGCCACTGTTGGTCAAAAACTGCTGAACACTCAGTGCAGTTTGGGCAGGTTCTTCGTGTAAATCACTCATGAAATGGTCAAACATGTTGAAAGAATCTCAAAAAAAAAAAAAGTTAACTGAAGCCAAACACAGCCTCTCACAACAGTAGCTGGTACACTGATGCCAATGGGTTTCTAGAACACCTACCCAACAGGGGAAGTGTATACTACAAGGGGCCTAGTCTCCAAAAAATAATTCTGTTTTCTGTTTTTTTTGGGGGGTCCCTCCTCATATATGACTTTCTAGAAGGACTGTTATATCTAATAATAAATGATATTGTGTAGGGCTGTAACACATAATGAGAAGAATCATGCATTATCCATTTCTTGTTAATGGGATCCATATACAGTGATAGCAGAAAAGAAAATAAAGTTTAGAATCTGTAAATGCTTATAAATTTGTATACATGCCAAGCACTGTGGCTCATACCTCAAATCTCAGCACTTTGGGAGGCGGAGGCAAGAGGATCATCTGAGCTCAGGGGTTTGAGGCTAGCCTGAGCAACATGGTAAGACCTTATCTCTACAATTAAAAAAAAATATTAGCCAGGCGTGGTGGCACATGCTTGTGGTTCCAGCTACTTGGAAGGCTGAGGCGGAAGGATCACCTGAGCCCATCAGGTTGAGGCTGCAGTGACCGTGAGCATGCTACTGCTCTCCATTCTGGGCGACAGTGAGACTCTGACTCAAAATAAATAAATTTATAAAATTGCATACACATGTCCAATTATAAGTTTTACATATATTTCACACATGTATCAGGCTTGGAAGATTTCTTCCAGCTCTCATTTGTCAGACACTGCATGTTCAATGTAATAACATAAGTAAAAGACAGCCAGGACAGATATGTTTTCCTTATCTTGCCTACACTACAGTAATGCTGTAAACCCTCCATAGTGGTTTTCTGACTGAGGAAGCTCTAGCAGTCAAGAGGTCAACTAATTTGGCTTTGCATCATCAACATAGGGTAGTCATTTCAAAGACTGACATTGAGCTCTTGGATGGCAGAAAATATATCCTAAAGTTTCTTGGGAATATCTTTCACTGCAGCAGAGAATATGTGTTCTAAGGAATGTTCAGTCAATGTATATAAAAATATAAGTCTCATAGGATAGAATATGCTCAATTTCACCTATCATGGACAACCTCTTCAAAAACCCTATTTTTGAAATATTTTAGGAGTTCAAAAGGAATAACAGGACTGAAGAAAACACTAGCAGCAAGATTGACTCTTAAGACTCTCTAATTAACATAACACTTCCCTTTAGGTTGGAACTATTGGCAACTAAATACTGGCTGATCACATGTGGTGGGGTGGTCATTTTCTGGGGGAAGAAAGATGCCTTAAGATTTTGCCTTTCCATTTCTCTTCTTGCTGGGTACTAGTAACATACCTTAACAAGTAATAGAATGCTATTCAAACTTCTGATATTCAGAAACCAACTCTCATTATTGAAACAAATTGGGAAAAAACAGTCTTCATGTGTCCTCTTCTGTTTAAAACTCCTCAAGGACCATCAAGAATGGATGGATATTTGAAAGTGGCAGTATCCAGGAGGCACACCTTCTGCGTAACTAACTCTAGAAACAAAAATAGGGTACTATCTCTCAATATTCACTCAAAATTCTCTCTTCTGGGAATTTACTATGAGTCAACCACAGGCATCTCTGTGTACCTTCAAGCACAGCTTAGCACAAATGGGAGGATAAGAGAGAAAGTGTGCTGCCCTGAATACAACTTCTGAATAGCAGACTGATCCTTAGCCAAAGTTGATGACATCCTCACCCAGAATTTAAAACTTCAGTAGAGAGTCTTCTTGAAATGCTGAATTTTTGTTTCTGCTTTAGGCCTTTTATAGATGAGCTAATTGCAATGAAGTTATTCACTAGAACTATAAAAATGCATTCATTCTTTCTAGTAAACTGCTTGGCTATCAGAACCAAAGATGTAAATGGTTGGAATTAAATTTCTGATTTAGCACTACCCTTAGATAGGTGATAGAAGCTCCCACATCTTTTGTTTTTGATATCTTCTACTTCACTGAGGCAACATGCCAGCATATACATTTTATTATTTCACAGGAATGGAGCTAAGTGACACCTGTATTTTTTGAGGAGGGTAGATTGCATTTATAAGGTATAGATGTTACTTCAGGGTACTTGTTGCTCTTATAGGCAAGCAAGAAAGAGAGTTGCAAATAATAGCTAGAAGGAAAGTGTGCCTATACTACATTCAGGACACTCCATCTGTCTAGTCAGTACTTATAGAGTATTCCAGGCACCATGCATGTACTGGGAGACATGCACACAGAAAAGAGACACAGCAATAAACTCCTTTTTAAACAAAAAGAGGGTTATTCACATAAGCTGAGTCCTACTTGACAGAGTGACATGGCTGAGCAGTGAATGTAAATTTTCTTTCCTGTCCTCCCAGTGATTTATGAATTACTTATTATCTATTTTTCTACCAGAATTTTAATCATTTAACCTTTGCTTGCCAGTTTAGTGGATTATTAATAGCGACTACTCTATTTATTTACTCATTTTCTTTATGTGTGTTATTCTTCCTGTATTAGTTCACCTTCACTCACAGTCACCATTCCTTTTTCTTTTCATTGGCCTTTTATCACTACCTTATTGCCATGTGATCTGAAAAAAAAAAAAAAAATAGCACTGGCCTCAGAATTAGCCTGACATGGATGTATGGAAAGGTAGGTTCATTTGAGTTGGGTAGAGAGCTGTTTGTACAGATAACTGAAACTTGTATACACATCTTCAATTTTCAAGAAGAAACATTTGCAGGAAGGGAAGTGTGGAACTCTTGGCTTGTAGTGGTCTAACAGAGGTGGGCTCAGGAGTCTTCGAGGTATTTGGCTCCATGTATCTCCATTATGCAAGAGATTATGTTCATATCTTACTACAGATTGGTTTTGGGGACATCATCAAAACTTTCCTGAAGATCTGGTCAAGTTTATCTATGCTTGCCTTCTCTGTGCACACAGATCCATTCTTGACAGCAATTCTGTCACCAGTAATTCTATTAATTCTGTCAAGTAGGACTTAGCTTTTGTGAACACCCCTCTTTTTGTTTAAAAAAAGAAGAAAATCAAAGCTCCTTGCATCTGCCTGGCATGATTTAGCCCTTGGTAAAGAGTATTACAAATTGAGATGGTGCCAGGCTGCTCCTGTGATTCATCTCTTCTCTTGTCAAGACCAGTTGAGGCAACGCAGTTGGAAACCTCTCTACTTTGTGAAGAGGCACTTTGTGTCGGAAGGAACAGCATAAGCACAATAATAATTAGGCTTTAGAAGCAGAGCGAATTAGTTCTTCTTGATTAATGAACAATCACTGCAAATTAAGGTAAAAAAAAAAAGTATTGTCAACTGCTTCATTATACTAGGCTTTTTCATAATTTTCAATGTCTTATTCTCTCATAGAAGGCAGTTTAGAAAATTGGACCAATTATTTTCTTAAAATCTTGTTGCAGAGCTAATGATAAAGCATTGGAAAGTTTAAGGCTCAATATATTATGTGTATCTCTATAGAGGTGCAGACCTGTAGCCGTACTTGGTCTTGAGATGCCAAATAAAAATCCATGCATTGCATTTTGGGAACCTGATTTCTAGAATTTGGGGCAATGTTATTTGGCCTGTAAAGTTTATAGGTGTCAGATATGCCTTGTCTAACAGAATACTTACTGTGACTGTTCAAGGACAGATTGTTTTCAAGACAGTTGGTACCCATGTATGATTTGAGTACCAGAGTAGGCAGTATTTAAAGGTGACAGAAAATCCATTTACTCCCATATGTAATTTATCCCCTTAGCTGAAACATTGGTTCCAGTGTAGACATATCACTTTTCACACTCTATCTTATTCAGTAGGGTCTCTTCCTATACTCACTAATTTTATCTCACTTCTTGCAAAAACCCAGACATCTGTGACTCAATGATAAAGTTTATTTTTTAAAATTTATTTATTTATTATACAGATGGGTACAATTCAGGGTTAGGTATATAAACATTGATCATGCAGGTACCCTTGTTGATGAGGTATGCCCCTCCCTCCCCTAGCAGTTTCCCTCAAATGCCAGTCCCACGCCCCTCCCCTGACAGCTTTCCACTACTGCCAATTGCTTTCTTATAGCATTATAATTGTTCAAGGTCCATTTATGAGTGAGAACATATGGAACTCAGTTCTTTGTTTCTGTGATAAATCATTGAGTACGATCAACTTCAAATCCATCCAAGTTGCTGCAAATCAATATGTTTGTCCTTCTTTATGGCTGTATAATATTCCATTATG
>CAUYQG010078239.1:0-70372 GCA_963574415.1 Tarsius wallacei | reverse complement strand
AAAAATGTGGTACATATGCACAATGGAATATTATGCAGCCACAAAAAAGAACAAAATCATGAATTTTGCAGCAACCTGGATGGAATTAGAGTTTATAATACTGAGTGATCTCTCACAGAAACAAAGATCTGAGTATCACATATTCTCACTCATAAGTGAACCTTGAACAACTATCGTAATACTATAAGAAAAGGATTGACAGTGGAGAGAAACTATGGGGGGGACAGGAAGGGGAAGGGAGGTGGGATTAACGGTAGTCAATATCTCTCTGGGGATGGAGGGGCACACCTCATCAACAAGGGTACCTGCACAATGCATATTTGTATACCTAACCCTTAACTGTACCCTACAATTTTAAAATAAAAAATATGTATTAAAAATTTTCTCCTTTAACTTTTATATAAGAAGAAAGACTGCAATTTCCAAACAAAAGTCTTCATGAATCATGACTTAAAAGCGATTTTGTTCAGCACCAGTCAGGACTGTGACTCATATCTTGTCTTTATTCATGCTGTGATTCCTTAAGAAAGTACAGGTTGGCCAACAGAACTCATTTGCTGAAAGGATTTGAAACTCAATGTACTCAATATAATCACCATTTTTTTCAAAAAAAAAAAAAAGAAAAAGAAAATAAAAGAAAATATTTATCTCCACCACAATTCTCTCTGAGATGTCTATGATTAATGTTTTGGTGATTACCTTTATATAGTTTATGTCTCTAACATGCAAACATATACTTACATGCTTCAGATTCATATAGATTGCATCACACATATTCTTATTTTGAATATATGTGATATATAAACCTTGTTTTTTCAAGTGTTTTGCTAAGTTTGTCAGTTTGTTTGCTCATCCAATGATTTCAATGCCAATATTTTCTCTTCTTCTACCACCAGTACACTAAGTGGTCCATGTAAGTAGTGTTGATAATATTTATCCATGCTGATGGAATCAAATGTATCTATCAGCTGGGCTCGGTGGCTCAGCCTGTAATCCTGCACTTTGGGAGGCTGAGGTGAGTGGATTGCCTGAGCCCGCGGGTTCGAGACCCGCCTGGGCAACTTGACGAGACCTCATCTCTACAATAAATCAAAAAATTAGCCGGGTGTGGTAGCGCACTCCTGTAGTTCCAGCTACTTGGAAGGCTGAGGCGGAAGGATCCCCCGAGCCCAGCAGGTCGAGCCTGCGGTGGCCAGGAGTGGCCACTGCACTTCAGTCTGGGTGACAGAGTGAGACTCCAACTCAAAAAAAAAAGGTATCTATCTATCTATCTATCTATCTATATCTATATCTATATCTATATCTATATCTATATCTATATCTATATATGCAGAGATATATAAATATATGAGATTCAGACAATATTTACAGATATTTATAAATTTTATCATTATTTGTGTAAAAACATAATCTTGTTTTACACATTTTCTTTTTTTTTCTTTTTTTGAGTGAGACTCCAACTCAAAAAAAAGTATCTATCTATGCATTATATATACATATATGCAGAGATATATAAATATATGGGATTCAGATAATATTTACAGATATTTATAAATTTTATCATTATTTGTGTAAAAACATAATCATGCTTTACACATTTTCTTTTTTTTTTTTCTTTTTTTCTGAGTTGAAGTCTTATTCTGTCGCCCAGACTAGAGTGCAGTGGCCGCTCCCGGCCACCGCAGCCTCGACCTTCTGGGCTCCGGCGATCCTTCCGCCTCAGCCTTCCAAGTAGCTGGAACTACAGGTGTGCGCTACCATGCCCGGCTAATTTTTTGAATTATTGTAGAGATGAGGTCTCGCCAAGTTGCCCAGGTGGGTCTCGAAACCGCAGGCTCAGGCAATCCACTCACCTCAGCCTCCCAAAGCGCAGGATTACAGGCTGAGCCACCGAGACCGGCTCACATTTTCTATCTTAATTTTTATTATCAGAACAATCTAAAAATCCTTCCAAGTTAACTGCTGAACTATTTTTTAAAAATATTTTTGATACAGTTTACACAGCACTTTGAAATCTAGGTTTTAATGTGGTCTTAACTAATGAGGTAGACAAACTTGATACTATATCTTTTTCTAAATAAGTAAATCAGAGTTTGGGGAGGTTAAGTGACTTGTTCAGGTAAAACAAGTATTAGATAATAAGAATATATATATATAGTACCCATATTATTCTATCCCAGGCCCACTGTTCTTTTCATCCCACTAGTAACCGCCACAGGATAATCCAAGGAATGCTCAAGGGAAAGAAAGAAAGACTCTGAACAGGATAGTGTACAGTGCACTCATCCAAGGTCACTGTCAGGATGATCTCCCTGTGTAGAGATCTGCTCATGTTACAGAATAAGTCTCTGAGATCAAAATCTGCAGAACCCATCTAACTCTCCCCATCTAGATAGAGGAAAGACCCAAGCTTCATGAGTACCAAATGCCAAATTCTACGTTCTTTTTTACTATAACATTAAATTTAGGTCTGAACATTATATATTCTTTATTAAAGTCACTTTAAAAAATCTTCTGAAGTCAGCATTTTTATAAATTATCATTGACCTTTTAACCACTTTCTACTAACAGATTTCAGAAAAACAAATGCAACAGAAATGAAGGAGAATTTCTCTGACTGATTGGCACTTGGTGCCATAGAACAATAACAATACCATTGAAGAGAGAGAGTAGCATCCATCCTCACATTGTAATCACATTGTATCTGTACTGAATTAACAAGTAAATGTTTTTGACCTGGAATTAGGACTCCTGTGTCTGACAAGAATATTTTAAAGAACAAGGTTGCATGAGACTGAAGCAAAATCCTTGGGCAACTGTGATAATGCCATTTCTTTACAATTGTGAGTCATTTAAAAAGTCACATGTATTTTCTATAATCCTATCCATTGCATATAAGTCATTTAAGTGCTATAGGTTTTTCCCAGTTATCAAAGCTTTTTCAGTTTTTCAAGGGCATGTTAATCTGTGTGTGTGTGTGTGTTTGTGTGTGTGCGTGTGTGTGTGTGTGTGTGTGTGTAATACCAACCAACATTCTTTCTTTGCATTAGATGCCTGGTGTTTGGTATTGCATGAGATTTACAAAACCCTGATAGATAGTAGATAATTGGTAAAAATAAAGTGCTTCTTTGCCAAGAAAAACAAAAAGTTCTGAAACTCAGGATATAGATGATAACATATGCCACTATAAATTGTACATTCTGTTTGACGAGTTGACTTGAAAATTCATAAGATATTTTTAGACTTATAAATAGTATAGGATGTACTTTATTATATTTACTGTTTACCATCAGCAGAATACTCAACTCTGTAAAAAATATAAAATTAAAACAAACTGCCCAGGCCTGTACTACAAAATGTGAATTCAAAAATAAGCAGGAGGACTTGCAAATAGGACAATAAAACAGTGCCCAAACTTCTTTCTTTCTTTATCTAGTTATATAAATATGCAAGTCTACATTCACAAAAAGAATGTAGGTGGCATGCATATAAGCATGTTCTATTTAAAACACTGATAACTCGGTTACCTTCTATATCTAAGGCTTTAATCTAGGTGCTGCCACGTGTATTAGCTTATTTGATGACCATATTAACTCAAAGTGGTCATTATTATTTTCACATCATCAAAGAGTTAACTCATTCTTCCAATGAGTTGTGACCGAAGTAGGGTGGAAGACCCATTTTCAATGGCAGCCTAAAGTGTAGTACAGCCCTCATTGCTACATCACTGACTGATATTGTATAATTCCCATTAATTGTTCTAAAACATGGAGGTTGATCCATTTTCAGATGGAAATGTAATACAAAAATAGATTTTATTTTTCTCTTCAGGGGTAGAGAGAGTGAAGATAGTGATATAGTGGCTGTTGAGTCACATTATGAGTATATTTGATGTTTTACACTGCCCAAACTGCTAGAAAAATTTCAACACAATAATTTTTATAAATCTCTGTAAAAGCTATCAAAAATTGAACCATTTTAATGTACAGAGTAATCCAAAGCTGTATTCAGGATCTTAAAACATTTTAATATATTTAAAAATTCAAAATTCAGGTATTTTTAAATATTCCATTATATTCTGCATTAGACTTAATTAGTAAGGCTAATTTTAAAAGATATTATTTATTAAACATTGAAAATAAAGTGTTAAGTATAACTATAATAGAGGAACGAGATATGTCATTTCATAAATCTTCACATTCACTGTTCATTGTGGTGTATATTACTCTCATTTTATAGCTGAGATACTAATGTTCAGAAAAGTTAAGCATTTTCTCCAAGGAAATATATCAATAAAGGGCAGAGCTTGGATCAGAATGCAGGTTTTTCTGTTCCAAAGATTTTTCTACATTACAGCAAACTTTGCAACACCTTCCCTCACAATACCAGAATTTAAACTTGATAAGGTAGATAAAATGACCAGTTGAAGACATTTCTCCCCAGAAATGTGTGGGTATGTATATGTGTGTTTGAGGAGGGTGTGGATTTTCCCTCAGTTACCTTAATGACATTTTTAGTCCTCTACTTCAAATTGATTACAGGTTCAATATTTTCATACTGTCCTGTCAGAATGTGATTGAAGCCTAACGTATGTCCCTAAACAGAAATAAAACCCTCTTTTTAGTTGGATGGTATACTCTCAAGGCTTTAAGCATCTCTGACTAAGACACAAACTTATATGTAGGGATAGAATGGAAATATTGGCTTCTTTAGACTAATATCTTGGTACAGAATTTCTCAGAAGTTCATTTTAATTTGGTTAATCAACCACTTAACTAATATACTTTTTTGATATCACTCACGTGATAACTATTGCTGATCGACTGAACAGACTTAATGCTTAGTCATCCTGGTATCAAAGCCAAAGTTATGACAACTTTCAAGGATTTTAATATTACTAGATTCTCAGAACCTTGAAATTGGAGTTAAAATCATGAATTTGTCCACTCCACACATTTGACAAATGATAAAATCGAAGCATATTTCTGTTTTAGTCACTGTGGGCTGCCAAAACAAAAAATACCATAGACTAGGTAGTTTAAACAACATAAATTTATTTCTCACTGTTCTGGAGACAGGGAAGTCTAAGGTGAAGGTGCCAGCAGGTGTGGCATCTGATGAGGGCTTCATTCTTGGCTTGTAGTTGGCCATCCTGTCATGTCTTCTCATGATGCAAAACAGGGAGAAAGAGTAAGCTTTCTGTGTCTTCTTATAAGGGCACTAATATCATATCATCATAAAAGCTTTGCCTTCATGGTACAATCACTTCCTAAAGGCCGACCTCCTAATGCAATCACCTTGGAAACAGGATTTCAACACACACATTTTGGAGAAACACTAGCGTTCAGTCTATAGCTACATTCTTCCAGGGAAGAATGTTAGACTCTTTCAATACATCTCTCATGATCTTGTCTCCCCATTTTTTCATTACTATCACTTAATTCTTGTGAAATGTCAAACTGCATAAAGTACTAATTCCACATGGTCCTTGCTCACCAGGCTGATGCTCACTCTATCGCATTGCCTACCCCAGTGGTCCCCTCTCTTTGAAAGCTCTACTTGCCTGACCCAGGACCCTATCTCTATCTACCTTCATGAGGTCCCATTTCGTCTTAGCACCTTCTAATAGCCACTGTGACTCTTGGACTGTTTTCCAGTTTCTAATTGTGTCGCTCAATTTCCCACTCTTTTTTTTTTAATTTGGAGTCTGACTCTGTCACCCAGGCTGGAGGGCAGTGGCATGCTCCCGGCACCGCAGCCTCCACCTGCTGGGCTCCAGCGATCCTTCCGCCTCAGTCTTCCAAGGAGCCGGAACTACAGGTGCGCGCTACCACCCCTGGCTATTTTTTTTTTTTTTTATTGTAGAGATGAGGTCTCTCCAAATTGGCTGGGTGGGTCTCGAACCCGTGGGCTCAGGCAATCCTCTCACCTCGGCCTCCCAGAGTGCTAGGATTACAGGCTCAGACACCAAGCCCGGCCTAATTTCCCACTCTTATGTGAACTCCTTGTAGGCAGGTCTATGTCTTTTTATCATTGTTATTCCAACCCAGACACAATGTAGTTACTGAAAAAATATCTTAGATATATTTATAACTTTTTCAACATATCAGAAATGAGGCAATAAGACAGGAAAGGTGCATTAGTTTCCTGTAGGGCTGCCACAACAAAATATCACAAACTTGGTGGCTTAAAAGGACAGAAATATATTCTCTCATAGTTAAGAAGCCTGAAATTAAAGTATTGACAAGGATGTTTTTGTCTAGAAGTTCTGAGAGGTAAATTTTTTTATGCTTCTCCCCCCAGCTTTTAGTAGTTGCCAACATGCTTGGTGTTCCTTGACTTCTGGGTGTATCAATACAATACAATTTCTGTCTCTGTTTTCACATGGCCTTCTCATCTGTGTCTTATCCTCATAATAAAGATGCCAGTCAGATTTAGGACTTCTCTCAGTCAAGAATAACTTCATTTCAAGATTCTTAACAAATTAATTACATCAACAAAGACCTTACATCCAAATGAGGTCACATTCTGAGGTTCTGGGTAGACATGAATTTGGGGGTACACCATTCAATGCACTATAGAGGGCTAAATAGTTTTCCTAGTCGCTTATTTAGTGGAATCACTGAGACTAGAAATCCCAATTTTCTTAGAGCACACTGTCTCTTAGGTGATTTATAAATTTGGTTTAGTAACTGAAAACAACCAACCTGTTTATTTTCTTAAGAGATTTGAAAGACAGAGACCTCGTTTCACAATTATTCTCTTTTTTTAAAAGAAAAAAAAGTGGAATTAATTTCCAATGCTCTGTCCTCTGTGTTTGATTCTCAAAGGTTTTCCTAGGATGGGAAAGTTTGTAATTAACTAGACAAACTAGGAGAGAGATGCATGAGCCAGAGCTGACTCACACTCTGAGGTTGTGTGTGGCTGTATGTACTGCTTAATACTTCTAATTCTCAAGGGTTGTAATTATCTCAAGATAGGCAAAACTATTTTTAGGAAGTGTACTTTTTTTTCCTTTTAGAAAGATGCTCACCCTTCTTCAGACTGTTTTCTAAGCCGCGAGACTTGGCACCAGTCTGTGTTCTCTCTCCTCCCTTCTCTCCTCTTCTCTTCTGCTTTCTACCTCTCTCAAAATCATTGATATTGAGTCAGTCTTGCAATGTTCTTTCCCTCCTGAAGAAAAATGTTTCAAAACAAAACAAGCCAACAGGTCAAATAAGCCACCTGAAGTCATAATATCCAAACGTTTACCCTTTGCTATAGTCTAAATATTTGTGTACCCTCCAAAATTCAAATGTAAAATTCTAACCCACAAAGTGATGGTATTAGGAGATGAGGCATTTTGGGGTATGATTAGGTCATGAGGTTGGAGTTCTTATAAATAGAATTAGTAGTTTTATAAAATAGGCCCAAAGGAATTTCTGTGCTCCCTTTACTTTGTAAAGACAAGAATTTGGAACTCTGAGTCATAGAGGAAGGCTGTCACCAGCACCCTACCATGCTGGTACACTGGTCTCAGACCTCTCAGCTTCCAAAATTAAAAGAAATAAGTTGATGTTGTTTATAATCAACACAGTTGAAGGTATTTTTTATTGCTGCCCAAATTAACCAAGATGTCTCTTGATGCATTTTTTTTTCTGTGATGAAATTTATTCTTCCAAAATTTTAGTCACTTTGAGTTTTCATTTATATTAACTCCACCCCACCTCTTTAAGGTATAGTATATTGTGTCTGTTTTCCAGATGAGAAAAGAGAGAATCAGAGAGCTACATTCTCTGTTGAGAATCACATAGCTGGTAAGTAGTTGGGTTAGTTTTCCAACCAAATTCTGATTCTTAATCTCAATCCCTCTTCTAGTCCAGGACATCTATATGGAGTTCATATTAATTAGAGACTTAATTTAGAAGTCTGATCCTTCCAAAATTTTTATTAATACAGAACTAAGATCTATAGTGAGGAGGTCAATGCTGGTGCTGGGATATCACTAGTTTCTCTTTGGGGCTCAACTCATGGGCCTTGGACTTTTCTTTGACCTGATTTAAGGGTTATTGATAACCTGCCAAGAATGTTCTGGGGGGTGTTTTGTTCTAAAGACGAGGCCTAGGGAAGATTCTATGATTTCCTTGGCAAAATTGATTATTGGGAAAATATTGGTTATCATTCATTTCCATCTGATTATAAACTTCAACAAAAATAAATTTCTCCCTTTTTTATAGAGATTGTAGTTTTAAAAGGACTCATTTTATCGACACAACACTCCTGGGAATTAGATATAGTTGGGTACAATGTTCAAATGAGCAAATTGAGCATTTTCTTTCCCAGAGATACTTTTATTTGAAATAAGCTTCCTAACAGTTAGATGAAAGTCTTTGTCTTCTGTTTTATGAATTTAATTAACTAGTAAGCATCTTTAGGTAGGACCAGGTTAACTTCTAAAATCATAAGAAGTTGTAACTGTTTATATAACCTGTCTGTCACTGGGTCTTCTGGTAGTTAATTAAAGCAAACAACCAAGGAAGAAAGGGAGGGAGGCAGGGAGGCAGGGAAGGAGGGAGAGAGCATATCTGTTGCACAGATTTAAGTGAGCTAATATATACCGGAGGTGCCAAAAAATGTATACACATTATAAGAGATGTTATCTATGTATTATTTTTTGAATTTGAATTGAATTACGGTAGCAATGTGAATTGCAGAAGTCAAATGTGACTTTTCTTTCATTTTTGTTATTGGCATATATTGAGTATTGCAATTTTAATACAGTTTTTTCCTTTATTAAAATGTGTATATATATTTTTATCACCCTCTGTATAAGCTTATTCCAAATAAAAATATCTCTGGGAAAGAAAATGCTCAATTTGCTCATTTGAACATTGTACCCAACTATATCTAATTCCCTGGAGTGTTGTGTCTATAAAATGAGTGGTATGGATGGTTTCTGTTTTGGTTTGTGTTGCTTATTTATTTTTTCTCTTAGAATAAATATATCCCAGTGCCTTAAACAGTGCCTAGCACATATCCAACCCTTCATATATATTTGTTGAATAAATAAAGCATTGTTGGATAAATTATTATCATTAATGAGTATCTGCTCTTCTCTAGCCAATTTATATTTGTACTCTCCAATTTTAAAAATAATCCTTCATATAAGGTATTATCATCTGTAGTTTTTAGAATTAGTTTCATATACTTAAAAATGGCTAAAATGCACTTGAAATTCCTCCAAAACTTTGAGAACTGATAAAAGAGCCCCTGCTGATTTCCTGGTAGCTTATTTTGTGTATATTAACCATTATAAAAAGGAACTGCTATACTCACAGAATCTAGAAAGTTGTTCAGAATTGGTAATTTCTTTTACTAAAGCACATGAGTTTTCTACTATTATATAAATATTGGATACTTTAAAAATTTGCATAAAATCGGATTTCACTGCACTTATTATCATTTAAAATATGTCCTCAGAGTGTCCCCAAATAAGAATTGTTAAAAACAAACAAACAAACAAAGAAAACCCCTACCGTTTGTGACATTTCTTTTTGAAATACCTTCCTTACTTGTCAAATTCTTATTTGTTTAATGTTAAGCTCTTTCCCTTTGTAAAATTGGAATGTAAAACATGGATATAATTGAACAATTTAACTTCAGCTTCTTACAGAAACTACTTCAGAGAATCAGGTAAATTGATTTGAATGTGTGTGTGTGTGTGTGTGTGTGCATGCACCTGCACTCAAGAAGCATGTATTTGAATAATATTTTGGTATGGTATTTTAAAAAAATTAGAGGTAAATCTTATTCTTAGTTTATTAAATAGTTCTCAATCATCAGAAGGATAAATGCTAATGGTAGTTTTTGGCATGTATTAAATACCAGTTTTGTACTAGGATTTGTACTAGGTACCTTAGGTATGTATTTATTTTCATTATTTTAATAAGCATATATAAAATATGTCACTGTTTGAGGTTTAAGGTAAAGTTAAGGAATATGAATAGGCATTAAGTGTATAAAAATATGCTTAATCTCATTAGAAATGAGATAAATTCACATTACAATGACAATGAAATAACATGATATTTTATCCACCAGATTTGGAGAAATTAAAATATCTAACTATTGTTTAAAATGTGGAACAACAGGGACTGCTGGTAAAAATGTAAATTGGCATGACCATTCTGGAAAGCAATTTGGCATTATCTAGGAAAGCAAAAAATGTGGATGCTTGCATGGATCATTTTTTTATGAGTGCTTCATTGTGATTAATCCAATGTAAGTACATATTGTCCAACAGGCCAGACTGAGCTATTGAGATTTATACACTTTTGACCCAGCAATAGCACTCATAAGAATGTACCCTGTAGATACTCTAACACGTGTGCATCAGGAGACACAGATAAGAATGTTCATAAAGGCATGTTTTAAATAACAAATGAAAACAAACTAGTGAAAAAAACCCAAATAATTTTTTCAGTCAAATGGTGAAGTAAATTGTCTTACTATACAGTAATGAAAATCACTGAACTGCAGTTGAATTTATCTAATGGGATGAATCTCAAACCTAACATTAGATGTAAAAAGCAATTTGCAAGAAATTATATTCCATATGCTTACATGTATGTGAACTTATAAATATTAAAAATTAAACAATATTTTGTTTAAGGATACACAGATATAAGAGAAAACTCTAAAGTAAGGGAAAGCCACCTTAAGAATTACATGAACTTGTTTTTTCTGAGAGTGGCAGGTATGAAGGGACTGGGACCTGGGAGAGATATCCAAGGTCTTCAATGGTATCTGAGAGACATTTTGTTTTTAAATCCATATATGTTGGAATTATTATTTTTTCTTTCAAATGTATTGTACATATTATACATATTTTTAGTTAATTAACTAATAAATGCAAATTAATTTTTCTGAGTTAAAGTTCAATCTTAGAATGGTAAAGTAACTTATCCAAGTTTATGCTTGAAAAAGTCCTCACCCAGGACTGTGTGATCCAGGGCCTCCTCCCCCTATTTCATTTCTGACTCTGTCCAATGCAACATCCTCCAAGTGTAGGACACAGGAAGAAATGGTCTCTTCCGATGTTCAACTTATTGTCTTTTACCAGTGAAGGCTATGAACTTATGTGTCTTTATTTTTTAACTTAATTGCCAGAAAATGAATTTCAATGTAAATGTTCAGACACAGTGACTAACTTATAAACACTTAGTTCATGTATTTTCCTTCTGTAATAATTTCTGATTTATCACCTTAAGAATTGATTGGTTGCAACAATTTTATTTTATGTAGAGTCTAATATTATAAATGATCTAAAAACTTTTCTTATGAGTAGTGAATTAGATGTTTTACATGGGAAAATAATGTAGAAAAATTGCATTATCTTTAAAGATATAAATTATTATGTTACAGGCAGAATTCATTAGGTTCATTTTTTTCACAATCTTCCTAATCTTATGAGTTTAGCATGGATCTAAAATCAATAAGTTCTTGGTTTGGGATAAAGCAGATGTACTGAGTTTGTTGTGGGAAAGTGTGCATATGCCAGCTGTGGTTTTACCTTTGGAAAGCATGCAAAGTTGACAAATACAAGACAGCTTCTCCAAAATGAATCACCCTTTGGAAAATATGTTGAGCTACAAAAGACCCTACACAAATATATGATTATCTTTCTATGTATGGAGAAGGAGGTGGGAGGTAAGAAGCAGATGATAGATCGCACTGAGTTATTTAGGGGAAGCTCTTGGCTCTATTTCACCATAGCTCTTCAGAAAGCAAGTGACGCCAATTTAAGGAAACAAGTTACATGTAACTGAGGATTCAGCTTTCCTCAGACTTCTACATGTTTTTCTTTGGATGTTGGTAATTCCAGTAATATATCTGACCAGTCATCCTCAGTGTTATCAAGAAGGCAGGAACTAGTGATTTAAACATTGCAAACAAATATACTTATTTTTCAAAGGCACTCTGCTATCTATGTACAAATAAAAAAGCAGGCAATGAAAAACCAGAATGACATGATTGGAACCTGAGCTCTGCCACTTCATAGGTGCATGGTTTTTTAACCCATTGAACTTAACCTCTCTGAGTCTTTGGTTGCATATGTCTGAGATGACACTAACACACATTCCTTACAGTACTATTATGAGGATTATATGACTCAGTGTAAATAGGAGCTTACCATTGTATCGCTCACAGAGTCATACTGGGGTAGTAAAATTAGTTCTCTTAGACATGGTATGAAATAAACATGAGTTTCTACACTGAAACATTAATTAGTTGACTAATTGATTGACCAATTCCTTCACACATTTATTTTGGTGGATTCATTTATTCATTTAACAAACATTTACTGGGTACTTACTCTATGGAAAATAATCCTGCTTTTTGGGAACTACTACCTCACATAATGTTACATGCATGATCTGGAAGAATATATGATAAATTATAGCATACTCAAATGTCGGCAATATGTTTGATAAGCACTCCCAGAGATTAAAATTCATTTGTATTAATAACAATGGATGAAAAACAGTATATATTGGCATTCATGAGTATTAGCAGAGTCAGAACAAGCCAGGGCAGAGGATGTTAACACCCACCCAAGAATTTATTCTTATCTTTATGTCAGACCACAAGCCAATCTATAGACATTAGATGTTTTTATTTATTTTGATGAGTTATTCAGTCACCTATCTTCTTATATACTTATTCTTCCTTTCATCCATATCTCTCTATCCACCAACCCATCAATACATCCATCAAACACTTATTAAGCCCCTATTAGGTTCCATGCACTAAGAATAAAATTGTAAGTTAATTTCTTGAAGGACAATCCTACCTAGGTCCAAAACGACTATGAAATACTTATATTGTGTTAGTTTGCCATAGTAATATTGTGTATAGATTAGTGGCTCTGAACTCATGGTTTGTAGTCATGAGGATCAGGATTTGAATTCCAGCTCTTCTACCTAGTAAACTCAAAGCAGGTTAACTAACCTTTCCTAGCCACCTGTTATTTAACTGTAAACTAGGGGTTATAGTAGTGCATACTTCAAAGGACTGCTGGGAAGATGAGATGAGATAAACTTGATGCAATACTTGTACTCTCATCATGATATTGGTTGATAGAGAGCACAGAGGAGGAACTAACTTGACCTTGGAGTGAAGAGGTGGGAGACGTTCCCCAGAATGGACATTTAGAATTGTGTCTTGGAAGTGAGTAGAATTTATTTTCCAGGCAGCAAACCAGAATGCAGGAGGAAGTGGTTTGCAAGAGATAAAACAGTATTTGCAAAGGTATTAAGGAATCTAAAGGCTTGATATAAAATTCTATTGCCACTTTGGCAACTTATTTTTAAAAGATATTTGTCAAAGAATGACTGAGAAAAGCAAGGGTCTGAAATAAAAGAAGGCACAGTCGAGAGAGAGAAAGCACAGGAGCGGCAGAGAGAGAGAGAGAGAGAGAGAGAGAGAGAGAGAGAGAGAGAGAAGGAGAGGGAGAGGGAGAGAATGAGAGAGAGAATGAGAGGGAACTTGTACAAGGTCTTAACATTTATAAATAGGAACTTAACAAGGTTCTGACTGAGTTCAGGTTATCTCTAGAAAAACTTTACAGGGTTAGTCACTAACTTACACAAATCAATAGCCAGTATTATTAAAAGGGGAATAAACTTTTATTTCAAGCAGCGATTTCTCTAATTTACTAAATGACATAAGAAAATATTAGATCTCATTAGAAATTTTAGTGAGTTTAATATTTTAAAATTTTATATATAAGCCTGTCAGTACATGCTTTTCAAATATCTGATTAAATATAACATTTCTGATACTTAGTGAACTACAAAAAATGAAATAAGTAAGCTCTTCTCTATGGGGTGTACTGCACAAAATATATTGTATACAGACAAGCAGAATATATCCTCTGATATTAGTACAGGATGCTTTTGATGGATCATAAAAATATATTTAAAGTGTGGTTAAGGGAAAAGAATGACATTAAACACTTGTAAGTTCCTTGAGAGCAAATGTCTAATCCTGAATATTTACCACCAAATCTCTACCATAAGGCAATGAAGTCTATAAATACTCACTGAGTGCTTAACTGTTCTGTTAAATTAAGATTTTAGAGGGTGGGAATGAATATATTTTGATTTTTATAGTATCTGAAATTGTAATCGAAGTTTATGAAGTTATATTTTACAATTACAAGGTTCCTTATTTCTGAGAGTATTAACAGTGGTTCATGGCCACAGCACCTAATTTGAGGAGAACAACTCCAGTTAACTCTTATATAGTAGGTTCTTTTGATTCCTTGCATATTTGTTTATATATTTTTATGTAACAAAGAACTTGAATTTCCGCTATGCATCTAGCAACACATTAGGCACTAAGAAAGATGAGCTACATATGAAGATGTGAGCCTAATCTTCTCAAGGAAAATATAAAACAGGAACACCAGAAAGAAAGCTATCTTATAAGCTGAAAAGTAGTAAGTACTATGAGAAATCAGATAGATAAGTGGATGAAGTTCTTTTATTCCTTAAACAGATGTATTTTCAAATTGTTTAGAACCCATTGACCATCACTTTTTATAATCAGTGGCGAAAATAAAATGTAAAAAAATGAAGTTATGCTGGCTAGTCAGTTGTTTCCAATCATAGGTAGTCAAATTGGTTAACTCACCTAACACTGATAACCTTCTATCAGTGCCAGATATCTTTCTAATCACTTAATATAAATGACTATAACTGGGTAGCACTTGCACAAATTATAGGTAAGTACTTTGATTATTCCTATTTTATAGGTAAGGACATTGAGACACAGAGAAGTTGGATAGCTTGCACCTGGTCTCCCGGATGATAAAAGGTAGTGCCATTATTGGAATCTATTTGGGCTAGTTCCAGAGTCAACATTCTTACTTGAATATAATATGCTGACTTCCATGGAAAAAGACGTTCCAGATCAGGTTTGTCTTCTCTCAGCTTGGTGGAAACTTAACTATGATGACATTTCCACATTGCACAGAAGTCATGTGTTTTTCAGTGTAGGAAACCTGTCTTTTCCCATGGAAGTTGGCGTAATACATTCAAGTAAGAATGTTGACTCTGGAACTAGCCCAAATAGATTCCAATAATGGCACTACCTTTTATCATCTGGGAGACTAGGTACAAGTTATTCAACTTCCCTGTGTCTCAGTGTCCTTACCTATAAAATAGGAATAATCAAAGTACTTACCTACACTTTGTACAAGTACTACCCAGTTATAGTCATTTACGTTAAGTGATTAGAAAGATATCTGGCACTGATAGAAGGTTATCAGTGTTAGGTGAGCTAACCAATTTGACTACCTATGACAGGAAACACTGACTAGCCAGCATAACTTCATTTTTTTACATCTTATTTTCTCCACTGATTATTCTTATTTTCTCCACTGATTATTCTTCTTCTCTAGGAGAGAAGTTAGGATCACATCCAAGTTACCTTCAAGGACAAGTAGGAATTACAGGAGACAAAAACATATAGAGTTTAGTGTAGTTCTTGGTACATTAAAAGTGGTTATAAAAAATGTTGGCCTGGGCAATTAGAGAAGAGCTAGGTTATGGCAGATCCTGTGTAACTTGTAAGGGTTTTACAATCCACCTGTGAGCTGCATGATCTCAGCCAAAGCATTGAGGCAGTAGAAAGACAGGGTCAGATATTTGCTTAAGATGGACTAAATCAAAGATTAGTTGGAAATAAACAAACCAGAGGCAGACATAGAGAGAAAAACATGGGCCCAGCAGTACATTTAGTGCATGTGTTCAATCTGCATGTACTATGACTTATCACCTAAAAAATGCCAGTTTATTGCAAAGAAAAGTTTGGAAATGTCAACTTGTCAGGTCCCTATGACTAAAATTTCTTTAAGCAGTTACTCGGAAACAAACAAAAAAGAATGAAAGTAAAAAAGTTTTAATAATCTCATGGCTTCATTTAGGATTATTAATATGATGAATTATTTTACCTATAAATGCACAAGTCATCATTTTTAACTGAAGTGAATAGAAAACTGTGCATGCTACTAAAGGTCAAGCTATTATTCTCTAAAGTCACATAGGAATTCTGTCGGGAGTTGATCTCCTATTTCCATCCAAGTCTTCTATATAGGGTCACATAGCTAATGTTTTAACGTTGGGATATAAATTCAAAAGTGTTATATATGGTTGTGATTTTCTCCACATTAACCCTTATACCTAGGGCATAACCTTCATCACAAGTTCTTATGGCAAAAATTCCATGAAATGTGTGCATGTTTTGCTCTTCAGAGTAGATAGAAGAACTGCAGATTACAATCGCCATGTATATCAGATGCAGCAAAATATTATCCTTCTATTCTAGTACCTTTCGAATTCAACAAGCAAGGTGTCTTTCAATTCTAGCTAATAAAGTAGATGTGGATCTTTCTCTTGATTATTAGTCATTTTCCATTTTGTACCACATGATCGAATAATCATAAGTATATTACTAGGACTATGATTGTATCACAAGTGCCCTAAAATGCTAACAGAAATTACCTATGTTTTGTGTACAAATGTTTACAGTAAAGTTCTGCCCTATGAGATAGAAATGGCAAAAAATAATAGTATACCTATTATACAAATAAAATACTCAATGCATTGCAGTTTTTTTATGGGAGTTTTGGAGAGTATAAGTAATGTTGCTAAAGTTATTTTGGTAAGCACTGTACATCATGCTCAGGGCTCTTTCTAATGCATTGTAATTTAAGTTTTTTTAAAAAATAAAATTTATATTTTTTTAGTTTTTAAATTCTAAATAATTTTTAAGTGTCTCCCTATACTCCGTCTTACTGCTTAAAAAAACCCATTTTAACTCTATTAATAATCTCTATTACCTCTTGTAGTCATTAATTCCTTATCACCAAGTAAAATGAGTAGACTTCTAATTGTTGAGTTATACAGTTTAGACATTATTAGTAATTTGTGCTATAAAAGATTATTATACTTATACTACCCCTATCTCCCAAGATTAAGAAGGTTCCCTTTTGGAACAATGTGTTACAGGTCTTCTGACTGTATCTTTTATTACTACTTTATAATTTTACTTTTTGAATCATTAATCAAGTTTTTTTTCCATTTTTCAATCAATAAAATGAGGCTAATACTACACTAAATTGTATTTTCCAGTACTTCAATACTTTGAAACCTAATGTTTTAGAAGTAGTGTCAAATAGTATACAATCTTCCCAAATCCAAGTCCTCTCATAGTTTTCATCCACGAAGAATAGGCATTGGTTTGGACATAGAGGTATGTGCCTTTGTCTCCTATTACCCTGGATTTCACTCATGAAAAGCTCAGCTCTCCAATGATAAAGTTACCTCCTAGGCCAGAAATAAGTCAGACAGAGAGGTAGTCCCTGTTTACTACCTCTCATATTTCTTTAAACCTCACATCCTCAGTTCTTTGGTAGACTTGGCATTGATTCTGCAGAACTCTCACGATGCCCAGCAGTGTACCTCTTGGGGAATTAAAATAAACAATAGCTATGAAAGTGCGTTTTTAAACTGTGAAGTTATTTGCCATAAGCAAGTGATAATAGAGTTACCAGTATTGTTACAATTACTGGTTGGTCCAGGATTCTTCTGGGCCTGTCTTAAAATTCAGGACTCACACTCCAGGCAGGAGCCAATTCTTATATTTTCCTGAGGGCTAAGATGTGGATTACAATAGTACATTGAAGCCAATTCTATGTCAGCTTTAAATTTCCTACCTCAGGTCAAAATTATGTATTACTATTTCTGCTTCCTTTGAAGACTTAGTTGCAGAGTGTGTCTTTATCTTCTCATATAATTGTGAGAAAAGGCAGAGGATTTGATAACATCTTCAATAAGTCAATATTGGCTGTTGAGTATCATCAGATCTTCCCCTTAGAAATGGGGTGATTTCCTGGGGGAGAATACATGAGGATTGGCCTGGTTTGCTTTTAAATGATTCAAAGGCTTGTTCTAACTAAATCTCTCTAGAGAAAGCTCTAGCTTAAAATCTTACCCCCAAGGGGTGGATTTGCTGTCAGTTTCCTGAAAAATATCCACTTACCAATAATAAATGCAATACTACAGAATGTTGAAGAATGACTGGGGAATTGCTGTTGTTATTGCTCAGTTCTTATGATCCTCAAGTTTCAGTTTTGCTGTCTGTTATATTCTCAGTGACTGGGTCAGTCTCTGCTGCTTACAAATGGCCTAAGCTCTCTGCAAAGCCCTTGGGTGTCTGCAATGCTTTTGAGCTCTGTCAACTTCCTTCCATCAAGGCATATGCTGCCTGAGCCCCCACAAGCATTAGACCATGACCAAAACCTCAGAGATGGTGGAGTTTCCCTCCAATACAAGGAATTTTATCAGTTCAGTCTTCTCAAGTATTCTGCCAAGGAAGGCTACTCTGCTTTCTTCCACAATTTCCATGGAGAAGTAGCCTTGTAATTATGAAAATATTAATTATCTTATGACTAATATATTTGTTGGACTTTTTGTATAATTTATGTAAGTTATTTCTCATCTTCATAACAATTACTATCCCCATCTGCAGACAAAAAATTGGAGAATCACAGAAGCAAAATTATTCACTCAAGATGACAAAGTTAGCAGGTGATAGAGCCAGTCATTGAGAGTGAGACTCTGGTCTCACATGCCATCCTGTTTCTATTACATCAGACAGATACTGGAAATCTTTTTATTTGAGTTTTGTTAAGGGAAGACAGAGGACAGGAGACTGGTGCCATTTGAAAGTAAATAATATCTTAGATAATCTGTAAAAGTATATTATTGAAATTATTCATTAATTTTTAGCACACCATATATTTTGGGGATTATACTAGGTATTGACAATGCAAAATTGAATCAGTCATAACCTTGTTCCTTCATAGTTTACTGAGGGAGAGGGAGATGCTTAGAACTTCTCTTTATTATGCATAGTCACATGACCATTCCAACTGCAAGGTAGTATGGGAAATATAGTCTAGCTATATGTGTAAAGAAGAAGAGGCCAAGAATATTAATGCACCAGTAATCTGTATTATGGTCTGTTACAATGATAGTTAAAAGATGACTATCAATTGACCAATAAGAGGAAACAAATGTATTTAGAGATTGTGCTTATTCATTCATTACACACACACTGTGAAACACTCAATACTTTGTAGTTAATTTTGTAGATACCAGGTCTAAAAATACAAAACAAAACAAAACAAAACAAAACAAAAGCAGTGTGTTTTCTATTCTCACAAACTACTTAACAAAACACTTCTGATACTAGAGGTGTGTTTTTTGGTCTCTATACACCAGGCAATTTTCTAGCAGATACCACTTAGATGTCTTCTAATTCAATTCAGAACAATCGAGTCTCTATGTAGCATCAGATTTCACAGATTGAGGACTCAGTCTCATAAGATTGACCCCCACTTCAGATGCCAACTGCAGTTAGTTTTCACCTATGCTTGTGACCAACCAGCTATAAATCGGGGGTTCCCATGACTCCCTCCTTAGGTTTTGTTAATTTGCTAGAGCAGCTCACAGAGCTCAGAGAAACACTTATGTTTACCAATTTATTATAAAAGCTATTATAAAGGATACAGATGAACTGCCAGATGAAAAAGATGCATAGAGCAAGGTATGTGGGAAGAAGCATGGTACTTCTATGCCCTTTCTGAGCTTGCTACATCCAGCTATCTCTACATATTAAAAAATCCAGAAGCTCGTGGAATGCTGTTCTTTTGCATTTTTATGGAGACTTTCTTATTAGACAGGATTGATTAAATCATGGGCACTGATAATGAACACAACCTTCCCTTCTATTATCCTGAGAACAAACCAACCCTCTAACCAAGTCTTGGTATGTTTCTGGTTACTAGCCCCCATCCTAAAGCTATCCAAGGGATGCCAGCCAAAAGCCATATAATTAGCATATAAAATACACTCTTATCATTCAGGAGATTCCAAGTGTTTTAGGAGCCATGCATCGTGAAATAGGGATGAAGACCAAATACACATTTCACAATATCACACTAGGAATGAATGACTGAACAAAACAGGATCACTGTTCTAATGGAGTTTATATTATGGCAAAAGGAGACAATATGTAAACAAATAAGCAAGAAAATATCAGAGATACATGGTATGAAGGAAATGAAATAGTGATGTGATAGTGTTTGAAGCTCTGCTTTACAATGATTAGCCAGGAAGTAACATATGTAAAGACAGAGTGAAGAGTGTGTGAGACCACGCAACTGGTTCAGAGAAGTCAGTTGTGACTGAAAGCATGGTATACGAAACTTAGCAGGGGTGTTGGGAAATTGGAATATATACATAGGTCAAGATCAGATTTTGAGGGATTGTAAATGAAAGGTTAAAGCTTTAAATTTATTTTATTTTTAATGTATCCTCTATTTAACATGAATCTATTGCTTCAGGGAACAACACAACCAGATTTTGAAAAGCATTTACAGTTTTGAAGTGAATGAATTCAAAGAGTTAAGATTAGAAAGAGGAAGGCCAAGCTCATAAGGAAAAAGTGCTAAAATGCTCAATTGAAAAAGAAGCAGTGTGTCTAGGAAGAGAGGGTGAATTGCAGAGACATTTATAGAATAACATAGACAGGACTTGACTAACTCTTTTTTTAAAAATCGAAGTCTCACTCTGTTATCCAGTCTGGAGTGCAGTGGCCTTCTACCTCAGTCTTCCAAGTAGCTGGGACTACAAGTGCGCACTACCTTGCCTGGCTAATTTTTTAATTTATTGTAGAGACGAGGTCTCGCCAAGTTGCCCAGACTCGTCTCGAACTCCTGAGTTCAGGCAATCCTCTCATGTTGACCTCCCAAAGTACTGGGATTACAGGCATGAGCATTTGTGTTTGGCCTTGACTAACAATTTGAGTGATGAAAAAGAATCAGAAATCAAATGACTCTTAGGTTCCCAGTATAAGCAACTACATTTCTTACTAACTGGATAGGCAGTGCACAAGGTTAGCAGGGAGCAGGTTGGGGGTGTATAAGAGAATGTTTGCGGTGTCTATTCTTATATTCTACTTTTATCATGCCCTTATCTATTTTACATAGAGGCTGAGAATTATTGAGAGTTTTACAGTAGTGTTACATACCATATTTTCATTTAAATATTGCTTCTAGTGACTATTTTTTTTTATTGAAGTCTCACTTTGTCATCCAGGCAGGAGTGTAGTGGCACGCTCACGGTCACCGCAGCCTCCACCTGCTAGGTTCAGGTGATCCTCCTGCCTCAGCCTTCCAAGTAGCTGGTACTACAGGCACACACCACACCCAGCTAATTTTTTGATTTATTGTAGAGATGGGGTCTCGCCAAGTTGCCCAGGCTGGTCTCAAACTCCTGGCTCAGGTAATTCTCTCACCTCCATCTCCCAAAGTGCTGGGATTACAGTTGTGAGCTACTGTGCCCAGCTACTAGTGGCTTTTAATGCTACATCTTGCATCCTTCTGTGTTCTAGAAAAAGAGAAGTATCTGAGCTCACAAGCATTTGTGTTTTATTTCTCATTGTCATCACTGAAATGCTGTGGAGTTTATTTTTATTGCATATATAAAAGGCATTATTGTAAAACTTATGTAAAAGGCTCTATTTAGACTTCACAAGTGTTTTAAAGTACTATTCCTATTTTTCAAACTTATAACTATTTTTTTGTAGCCTACATAGAAGAAATTTGATTGACTTTCAGGAAAGAAAGATTTAACCCAGTGATTATTTTCAATAGCAAATCAAATTTCGGCTAGTCTTGGAAATAGTAAATGTACATAATTAAGTAGGTAAGGAAAACAATTGTTTGGGCTACCAGAAATGGCATTGGAATGAAAATCAGTGATTGAGCGTCGTAAGTCTAAGACTATCTCAGTTGCTTTTTCTTCTTTTACTCATGTATTTGTTCATTATCTCATTCCTTCAATATATATTCACATGATAGGTACTGTAGCAGTCGTTGGAATAATAAAAAGATGAAAAATTTAAATAATCTACAAGTTGTCATAACCTAATCAGAGCTATAATACCATCAATACACTGAAATCATTAATCCATGTATCTATCTGTTCATTCCTTTTTTTAATTGAACAAAGATTTAATGAACACCAACTATGGCTGAGGCATAGTTCTAGGCAGTGAGAATACAATAGTATCCAAGGGATACAATACCTTACCCTCACTGAGCACAAATTTTCAATGAGAGTGAGAGGCAATAAATAAATAATCAATAGGCATATAACCTAAGGTCAGAAAATCACAAAAGGATATGAAGAAAAATAATGGCCTGCTATTGAAAATAATGTGGCCAGGGAAGAAATCTGAATGAAGTACAACTGTAAGCCCTATGGATATTTAGGAGAAAATATTTCAGACAGGCAGAACAACAAGTACAGAGGCCCCAAGGTAGGAAGAACAGCAGGGATGCCAGTGTGGCCAGTATAGATTTAGCAAAGGGAAGAGTGATGGAAACAGTAGCCTGTGACCAGTTCTTATAAAACCCTATTCAGTGGTGAAAATACTAGGTTTTATTCTGGGTGGGGTCAATCATAGGAGGTTTCCACAGTTCAGTCTCAATTGGTTCAGAAAATGACTAATAATAATGGATAGAATCATATATATATATATATATCCAGATGTGTATACGTGTGTGAAGAGAAGATAAATAAGAGGAGGAGAAAGGCAGAGGGGAAGGGAGGGGAGAGGAGGGAAGGAAAGGAGTGGAGAAGGGAGGGGAGGGGAAAGGCGGGGAGGGAAATGCAGGCAGCGGAGCATTTGCAATGAAGTATGAACAGTTAGGGAAAATGAGTTTGAGGATATTGGTGTTCTCTGTTCTGTAGCTGCAACTTTTCTACGCATTTGAATTATTTCATAATAAATTACAAAAACATATTTTAAAATTGTGGTTAATTCAAATGCTCATGTTTTTGAAATCAGAGAGAACTGAGGCTAGTTGCCACTTTCAGATGGGTGACTTCAGAGAAGTCACTTAACTTCTCAGCATTTCCATTTCTCTTCTCTTCCAGTTAGTAAATACTTCAGTGATTTTTTTGTGGGAATTTAATGTCATCTATATATATAAAGAGACAACTTGGCACATAGTAGACATTCAATAAACAATGGCTATTACCAAGGAAAACAAAATACAGAAATTACTAGAGGAATCTGTATTTCTTTTCAGATATCAACACCTACAGATAGCAACTAAAAATATGAAGCTCATATTTCTATAGAGTGATTTCACGCATCCAAATAATAAATAAGGACAATTCAGTAATTTATTTCTTACTCACAAGCATATATTAAGCATTGTCTATGTTACAGTCACAGTACTTGGGACAGTAGATTCAGAGACAAACAAAGCAGTACCTCAATCCACATAGATTTTCCATTCTAGTGGATAAAAGAGAAAAGAAATCAGTTTATTGCATTGTAGTGTGGAATAAGATATGGCAAAAGTAAATATAGGATGCAAAGAAACAAGATTGAGGTCACCTAATCAAAATATTGATAATGGCAATAGTATAAGTGAATAATGCTGACTTACCAGGAAAACAGAGAAATTTGAAAGAAATTTTATAATCCAAACTTTTGCCTTGTTTTTTATGTTGACAGTAAAACTTTTAAATTCAATGTGTACTGAATGTAAGTTACTTTATCATTTTTCCCCCATTAAAAAAAAATCTAACTGGACTAAAAAAATACTGTAGATATTGGAAATTATGTTATCACCTCCCCAATGTCAATCTAAGATGGAGGTCACTGTTTAAGAAGTGTTTGGTCCAAGATTTTGCAATATCTTTCCATATGTTGACCCACATACATACCCTGTAGCTCCTGCTTTCTGCCCTAATCCTGTCCTCTGCATGTGTGACACACAGTTCCTTTCACAGGACAACCATTTGGTAATTGCTGCCATGTAACAAACTAACCTCCATCTCAGCTCCCTAATCCTAGTAATTTCTACCACATCTGCATCTTTCCTTTTTTTATTATTTTTAAACATTTTTTGATTTTAGATTCGGGAGTACACATGTATATTTGTTACATGGACATATTGTGTGGTGGTGGGGATTGGGTCTCAGGTGGTCCATTCCCCAGATAGTGAACATTGTGCCCTGTGGGTAGTTTCTGTACCTTAGCCCTTCTCTCTCCTCCTGCCTTACTGTTTCTTAATTTATGACATATTTTCAAGATTTCTGTTATGCTCTTTACTTTCTTCTGAATGCTTACCAGGTTATTATTTACCTTCCTTAATAATACAGGACCATCCTTAAATACGACTCCCAAAACTGAATGCAGTTATTAAGTTCGTCTCTAATCAGTATCAAGTAGAGTAGCAACTTCCTTGTTCTGACCACTATATCTTAGAATACAGTTCTAAATAAACAGAAATAGGATAGTATGTCATTTGATATACTCAAAAGTTTCTTTGAGAGTCATGCAAATATATACATTTGGTAAACTGATTTTTTTCATGTTAATTTTACTTAAATTGAGGAAAACATTTCATGGTTTTATTTTAAAGTCTGAATTTTGTGTACTCACCCTCTCTCCAAGGCAGGCACTTTACAAATCATTAAGGCACAGAATAAAATGAATGTAAGAAAAAAATACGTTTGTTGATATGCTGTGTTCAGATATTAGTGTTTACAGAAGCTATTTAGTTACATAAATACAGAGTATTATTAATATTATTTTAGTCTTTTTAGTCAATAGAAAAAATTGATTCATACATAATTCTCTTGGGAATAACATTCACTGACTTTATGTTTACTTAAAATTTTAAAGAAATTATCAACTTTACTAACCACTTATTCTACCAATTTCATTGTTTACTATATTTCCCAGCTTCTTTGCTATGTGACATTCACATGAATCTGGTATTATGGCAAACATATTTCAAGGCCTCCTTTCACAGGGCAGCCCTTTGGAAATTGCTACCATATAACAAATTGACCTCCATCTCAACTCCCTAATCCTCATATCTTTGACCACATCTGCATCTTTCTTAATATGTTAAAAATACATCATCTCTTAATTTAGTCATTATGACATGGTTTCAAGATTTCTATTATTATATTCTTTACTTTTCTTTTTCTGAATTGGTTGGGGGTCATGTTACTATAATTTGAATGTGTCCCCCCAAAATCATGTGTTGGAAACTTAATACCCAATCCAACAGTGTTGTGATGTGGGCCTAATAAAGAAAAGTATTTAAATAGATGAGGCCTATTTCAGTATTTATTAAGGCTGCACCATTATGAATGGATTAATGCCTATTATAAAAGAGGTTTGAGGCTGTGAGTTCAATCTCTTGTTCCTTCACTTCTTCTCTTACCCTTCTGCCTTCTGCTATGGGATGATGCAGCACAAAGCCCCTCACCAGATGCAACTACTCAGTCTTGGACTTCCCAGCCTTCAGAACCCAGTTTCAGGCATTCTGTTATTGCAGCACAAAACAGACTAAGATGGATGGTATAAAATCTGTTCATTGTTCATAAATGGTCATTGGCAATCTACAAATACTATCAAGTCATGTGAATTTAATATCTCTCTTAGTCTTAAAATTTCCATGGCATGTTAATAAATCAAAGTGTTTTATTATAACTTAATAAATATACAGCATTTGTCTTATAAAAGTGTACCTGCCAAATCATGTTCCTTTCTGAACTACATCTCTATTTAATTCATCATGTCATCTACTGACTCTTTGGTCTTGGGAAATTTAGTTACTTACTTCATGGCCTTCTCCCATGAAAACCTCCCATTATCTAAGGGAGATAATAATAATAGTAACACATATTATCAAGTGCCTACTATGGATCAGTCACTGTTAGATGCTTTGGTTGCATACTTATTGATCCTCACTAGAGCCCTACAAAGTAAATACTAGATTTCTTATTTTACATAGCAAAAAAATGAGATTCAAAGACATTAAATTAACTTTCCAAATGTTGTCCATATAGTAAGTAACTAAACTAATATTTAAACTTGCAACTTATTTATCATGATCCATGACATTTAAGAGCCTTTCAAATACATTCAGTGAATATTCTCTGAGTGCCCAATATGCCTCAGGCGCCATTCCAGACACAGAAGATAAAACAGTGAGCAAGGTAAATGACACATATGTTAAAGAAACTCAGACTTTAGCAGGAGTTGAGAGTGAGATGATACAGACAACCAAGTAAATACATAGACAGGGTAATTTCAGATATTTATAAATTCCAGGATGAAAATAAATCAGAATGAGATGATATGGAGTGTCTGGAGGAGGGGCTTACCTTGGTTGTATATGATAGCAAAGGAAGACCACTCTTATAAAGTAGGACCTAATTGACAAGTCAGGCAAATTATGTGGTCATCAGAAGGCTGGTGTTTCCAGCACAAAGGATAGCAGATACAAAAGCCATAATGAAAAATGAGTCATGAATGTTCAAGAAAAAGAGAAGCTGGGATCTGTGGCTCAGCCTGTAATCCTAGCACTTTGGGAGGCTGAGGTGAGTGGATTGCCTGAGCCTGCGGGTTCAAGACCAGCCTGGGCAATTTGGCAAGACCGCATCTCTACAATAAATAAAAAATTACCTGGGTGCAGCAGCATGCACCTGTAGTTCCAGCTACATGGAAGGATCATGGGAGCCCAGCAGGTCATTTCTGGAGTGGCCATGATCATGCCACTGCACTCCAGAGATAACCTGCTGGGCTCCCGTGATCCTTCCAAGTATCTGGAACTACAGATGCATGCTTCTGCACCCTATATGGCAGAATATACCACAAAATGGGCAATCGTTTATATTGAAGAGGTTTCATAAGTGGTAATAATGCTTTCAATGGGATAGGAGCAATAAAGATGAAGGAGAGTAGAGTTTTTTCCGGAATAAATTTTGGAGGTTTCCCATTAGACTCAAAGTATAATTTCCAAATTTTAGCATTTATTTTTCATGTACTCCAAATTACACTTATGCCAAGTAATTTACCAGTCCCCGCAATGTCCTTATGCTTTTCACAGTGTATTTTTTCCTAAAGTTGTGATATAATGCTTCCAAATCTTTCTCTGGGTTACATCCAGTCTTTAGTCAAGTCACAAATTATAAGAGAACTCTATTGTGAAATTGTCTCCAAACCTTTTATTTCCCTAATCAGAAAGAATCACTGTTTCTCAATTTTTTTTCCTTTTTTTTTCTTTTTTAATGACAGTCAGGATGATTCCATTACACTTTAATCAAGTCCATGCTGCACTGAACTTTTTAAGAGAAAGATCAACTCATAAGAATTTGCAATCTAGAAATTTGCATATAGTAGGACATAAGAGTTGTACAATGAACCAAAAGAGGAATGCCTTCATTAGTGGTCACAGAATGACTGCTCTCCATTCTCTCACATACCACTCTTATTTTTAACCCTTCATCTCTCGGCTTTTGCAATTATGGCTTTGCCAAATCTACCCTTTTAAAAATCACTCATGATCTCATGGTAACCTTGTTATGATAGTATTTTTTATTATTGCTATATAAATAAACTTAGTGTCTTTAAAAAAACCCACAAATTTATTCTCTTATGGTTATGGAGATTAGAATTCCAAAATGAGTCTCACGGGGTTAAAATCAAGGTATCACCTGTGTTAGTTCTTCTGGAGGCTCCAGGACAGAATCAATTATCTTGCCTTTTCCAGTTACTAGAGCCTGCCTGCATTCCTTAGCTCATGTCACCACGTTGCTTCACTTCTCCTCCCTTTGCTTCCCTTCTCGTATCACGTTCTCTTATTTTGACTGTCTTGCTTCTCTCTTATAAAACCCTAGTTCCACCCAGATAATCCAGGATAATCTCCCATCTCAAGATTCTTAATTAATCAAATTTTCTCTTACTTTAGAAAGTACCATACTTACGGGTCCCAGGGATTAGGATGTGGGCATCTTTGAAGAGCTATTATTTAACTTATCCCATATAGTTTATAGTGTAGCATCAATCTTTATTTCACTGCAATGTTTAATCAGAAAACATTACATCCTACTCTTTGAAAGCTACTCTTCTACTGGTCTTTGTGACATGGTCTGGTTCTACTTAGTAATTGGTTTCTTCATAATCCTTTGTAATCTGCATTTCTTCCTCTTATATAGTAAAGGTCAATCTTTATCAAATTATTGCATGTGTTTCATACATACAATAATTCTTTAAGTTGAGGTCTATCACTAATTGTGCTTATCTGATGAAAAGACAGAGGTAGAGAGATTGCACAACTTGTCCAAAGTCAGAGTTAATAACTAGAAATACTAAATTCTAATTCAGGAGTTTGGTTCATGAGCCTGAACTCCAAAATGCTATGCCCTACTTCCTCCTTGTGTGAATGAATAAGAGCTCCTCAACTATCATGGTTTTATGCCATTAACTGAATATCTACAACCCGAGGTGCAATCTGTCTTCCATTATACTGCTATCAATGCCCAGCATTTGAATTTGGATACTGCTTAGATTAAAATAGTACAGCAATTATTATGACAATTCTAAAGTTTAAATAATTACTATTTATTTAATTCTATTTTGTCTCAAATTCTGTAGTAGGTACTATACCTAAATATGCCCCTCCAATTTATTTTTTTCAATTATCTGACAAAGTAATTGTCAGTGGTCTCACTTGACATCCAAGGAATCTGAAGCTGAGAGATTTTAAACGATTTATTACCCTACCAACCACTTGTCAAATCTATATTCCTTACTTTATGCCTAGAAACCTCACTTATAATTTATCTATTCAGAATAATTCAATTTAATTGCTATATTTCTATTTTTTCTGGTATTTTGCTAACGATTTCATGGTTCTGTTTGATTTCTCTTTTTCTTTGACACAAATGTTTATTTCTCAGAAAAGTCATGTTTCCCTACAATATTGCTCCACAGTAAACCATCCAATGAAAGCTCTAGTTACCTTTTGTCTGCCCCCTCTAATAACTTCTAACTGGCGTCTAAATCATATTCTCTTGCATGCCTTCAAAATGACATCCTTTTTTTTACTCCCAAGTTATTTTCCTAAAGCATAAGTTCCATTATTTTCATTTTTAGTTTTTAAGAAATGTTTTAAGGTTTATTTTATATATTTCTTCTACAGGTCCCTATGTCCAGCTAAACTGGACCTATCAAATTGGACCAAAAGTTACTTTTGGTTCCTTTGCCAACTTTATTATTTTTCTCATTTACTTTCTTCCTCCTGTACAAATGAATTTCTTTGTTTGTTATTGTTCTATATGTCTGGGGTCCTATTAAACCAGGCCATGTCATTTATGATTGCTTTTTACATTGGAGTTACAGCAAAGTTATGGTGATGATAACAGTAGTAACAGATAACTTGTTCCGAGCACATTGCTATGCTCATATTTTAAATGAGATATCTGTTTATAGTCACAATCTCTCTATAAGGCATAACCCTAAAGGGAGGTTGAGTTAATTACCCGAGGTTAAAAAAAATAATAGTATTTCAGAAAGCTACAGTTCTGTTGATTTCAACACTTGAGTTCTTCAGTTAACAATTATATGATGCTTCCCTCTGTAATCCCAGAGGCCAGGTGATATTTGATAGGCTAGCTATTCAGCATGACCAGAGGCAACTCAGTTAATGACAGAAATTCTCAGTCACAGAGAATGAAGCAAAATTTATTACCAGGCAAACAGTAACAGACAGTAGATCTGAGAATCAATAGGAAGAATGGCTTAACATTTTTATCAGTCTTATTAAGTACCAGGAACTGTTCTAATACTTTGCAAGTATTAATTCAAAATCTCAAAACTAGCCTGTGAGATGTGTGCTTCATTATTCCCATTTTTTTCCACCATTTGATCCCAGGAAATCTGGGCCCAGAATCCACACTCATGGTCACTATGCTATATTGCCTCCCTCTAAGTGAGCTTGAACACGAAGCACATAAAAAGGAGATTAAGTCCTGGGCAAGTAGGAGCATTTGGACTTACAGAATGTGAGCTGGGTCATGGAACATGGTTTATTACTTACTCTGGGAAGGAGGTGAAAAAAATGGAGGGCTAGTTTGTATGAAGTAGAGATGACTCTGAGAGCTTAAGGAACCCTGTGGGAGGCATAATATTTAGTCTTCAGTCTTCTTTACAAACCATATTAAATTCAGGAAGTTGTGCCTGATCCCCTGAACATAATATAATTTCTTCTTCTTTTGAACACTTATTCTGATTTCTTTTTCACAGTTCTTATAGTCAAGGTGTGACCTTTCTTCATGGGAGAAAAAATTAAACTGAGAGCAACATGGCAGCCCAAAGCACAGTAGCTAGAGAGGGAAGGATAACGCAATACCATTCCGGGAAGTATTGAAAGCAGGAGGACCCTTTCTGCATGGTTAGAAACAGAGTCCTGCCAATCTGAGGTGACTGGAATTATATATCCACAATGTTTTGGAGTGTGTATCTGCCTGTCACTAAGAATGTCATCTGGTATGTCACCAAAATACCATAAAAGTTTTTGGAGTCCCAGTTAAACAAATCTGAGTAGTGCTTCAGTAATATAATGAACACTCAAGGAACAGGGAATTGATGAACACTCAAGAAACAAAAACTAGATGAGACTGAAATATACAGGAGAAAATCGGCTTAACTGCAGTTCAGGTACCAAGTCTCATGTTACAGGTTAGGGAGCATGTCTCTGCAGTAAGATTAATATTAGATTCTATCATTTGCTGAGCTGAGGCTGCATTTTGCAAGCATTGTTAATAGTATACAAGTACACAATTTAAAATGGGCAAAATATTTGAGTAGCATTTTGCCAAAAAAGATATAAGAATGGATCATAAACACATGAAAACATCTCAGCATTCTTAGGCACCAAGGAGATGCAAATCATAACCACAATAAGACAAATTAATATGCACTAGAAAGGCTATAATCAAAAAGCCATACAATAGCAAGTGTTGGTGAGAAGATGGGGAAATTGGTACCTTCATACTTTGCTGGTAGGACTATAAGTGGTATAGTCTGTGATAGGTAAAAAAAACTAGACTTACAAGATCACATACTACATGATTCCATTATTTTATTTTATTTTAGATATGGGGTATAAGTCAGGATTAGCCATACAACTAGGATGCATGAGGTAAAGTTTGGGCCACCAACTGGTCCTCACTTTCCTTTGTTTAGGATCAGGTTTCCTTTGTGTTGCTATGTGTACCCACCTCCCTGGCAGTGTCCAGCAACTTCAGATCCCTCCCTTGTACTAATGGGACTAGTTTTCAGGCACCACTTATGAATGAGAATATGCTGTATTCAGTTCTTTGTTTCTGTAATAGATCACTAAGCACTACAGTGTCCAACTTCATTCAATTTGCTGTAAAATCCATGATTTTGTTCTTCTTTATGGCTGCATAATATTCCTGTGTATGTGTACCACATTTTCTTTGTCCAGTCCACATTTGATGGACAGTGGGTTTGGTTCCCTGTCTTTGCATTGTAAATAGTACAGCTATAAACATGTGGGCGCAGGTGTCTTTTTTGTAGAGCAATTTATGTTTCTCCAGATATAGTCCCAGGAGAGGGATTGCTGTATATTTTATACAAAGTCAGTTTTTAGTTCTTTTGGGAATTGCCACACTGCTACCCACAGAGTGTGGAAGTGTTCCCTTTTCTCCACACACTCGCCAGCATCTGTTGTTTACTGATTTATAATGAAGGCCATCCTTACTGGAGTTAGGTGGTATCACGCTGTAGTTTTGATTTGCATTTTTCAGATGATTAGTGAGGCTGAGCTCTTTTTCGTGTATCTGTTGACTGCTTGTATATCTTCTTTTGAAAAATGTCTATTGACCCACTTTTTAATAGGGCTATTTGATATTTTCCATTCATCTTGTTTGAGTTCCTTGTAGATCCTGGATGTTATGCCTTTGTCAGATACATAATTAGCAAATATTTTTTTCTGTTCTGTGAGTTGTCTCCCCACTCTTTTAATGATTTATTTTGTTACACAAAAGCTTTTCAGTTTGATGAGGTCCCACTTGTTTATCTTAGGTTTTATGACATTCACCTTTGGGGATTTCAAGCATTGGTTGCCTATTCTGATGTGTATACGAGTGTTTCCTTTGTTTTATTCTAGGGTTCTTATTGTTTGAGGTTTTACATTTAGGTCTTTGATACATTTAGAGTTGATCTTTGTTTATGGTGATATGTAGGGGTCCAATATATGTAGTAAGCTAGTTTTCCCAGCACCGTTTGCTAAATATGGTCTCCTTTCCCCAGTGGTTGTTACTGCTGACTTTGTCAGAGATGAATTTGTTAGGAGATCAATTCTGCTTCTGTAATCTCTATCCTATCCCACTGGTCTATGTGTCTATTCCTGTACCAGTATCAGGTTGTTTTGGTTGCTGTAAAGTAGTAAAGTTTAAAGTCTGAAAGTGTAATACCTACAGCTTTGTTCCTTTTGCTGAGGATTGTTTTGGCTATTTGTACTCTCTTTTTTTAAGTATGAATTTCTGTATCGTCGTTTTCAGGTCTGAGAAAAATGATATTGGTAATTTGACATGTAATGCATTGGATCTGTAGATTGCCTTGGGTCGGATGGACATCTTGACAATATTGATTGTCCTAATACATGAGCATGGAATGTTTATCCATTTGTTTGTATTGTCCTTGATTTCTTTAAGCAGCATTTTGTAGTCCTCATTGTTAAAATCTTTCACTTAGTAAGGTGGATATCAAAGTATTTCTCCTTTTTTGTGGCTATTATGAATGGGATTGTGATTTTTACTTGGCATTCTGTTTGCTTCTTGCTGGTATACAGAAATGCAGCTGTCTTTTGCACCTTGATTTTGTACCCCGGGACTTGACCAAAGTTGATTATCAGTGCAAGGAGGCTTTTGACAGATTTCCTAGGGTTTTCAAGATATAGGATCATATTGTCCACAAGGAGGGATAGTTTGTCTTCCTCTTTTCCTATTTAGATACCTTTGATTTCTTCTCTTGCCTGATTGCTCTGACTAGAATTTTCAACACTATGTTGAAAAGGAGGGATGAGAGTGGGCATCCTTGTCTAGTTCCTGTGTTCAGAGGGAAAGTTTCCAACTTCTGTCCATTGAGCAAAATGTTGGCTGTGGGTTTATCATAGATGACTCTTACAGTTTTGAGAAATGTTCCTTTTATGCCTAGCTGGTCAAGAGTTTTTATCAAGAAGGGATGTTAGATTTTGTCAAATACTTTTTCTGTGTCTAATGATATAATCATGTGGTTTTCGGTTTTACATCTGTTGATGTACTGAATTACATTTATCGTCTTGCAAATGTTGAACCAGCCCAATATCCCAGGAATGAAGTCTATCTGGTCATGGTAGATGATCCTTGAGATGTGTTGTTGGATCCAATTTGCTAGAATCTTGTTAAATATTTTTGCACCTATGTTCATCAAGGAGATTGGCCTGCAATTCTCTTTCCTTGTTGGATCTTTGCCAAGTTTAGGTATCAGTATAATGTCGGCTTCATAAAATGAGATGGGGAACATTCCATCATTCTCGATTACCTGGAATACTTTCAGTAACACTGGTATCAGCTCCTCCTTGTGTGTCTTGTAAAATTCAGCTGGGAAGCCATCAGGTCAGGAGCTTTCTTTGTTAGGTATATTTCTTATGTCTGTGTCAATTCCCTGGATTGTTATTGCTCTGTTTGAGTTTCAATTTCTTCTTGTTTCAACCTTAGCAGGTTGTTTGATTTCAGAAAGTGCTCCACATCCTTTAAGTTTTATAGTTAATTTGCATACATGTTCTTATAGTAATCTCTGATAATCTTTTGAATTTCTTCAGAGTCTTTCTGTTTAACTGTGTTTATCTGCGCTTTCTCTCTCTCTCTTGCTTTTTTTTTTTTTTTTTTTTAAAGTCAATCTGTTCAGGAGACGATCAATCTTATTTATCCTTTCAAAGAACCAACTTTTGGTCTTGTTGATTCTTTCTATGGTATTTTTGTCTTCTATGTTCTGCACTCTGATTTTGTCTTGGTGATCTGGATTTTTCTGCTGAAGTTAAGATTTAGGTGATCTTGCTTTCTAGCTACTTTGGTGTGACATTTAGTCTGTCTACTTGAGCTCTTTCTGTTTTCCTGATTTGTGCATGCAATGTTATGAATTTTCCTCTTAACACTGCTTTCATGGCATCCCAGAGATTCTGATAAGATGTATCTTTTTGTTTGTTTCCAGGAATCTTTTTATTTATGTCTTGATTTCCATGTTGACCCAGAAGTCGTTCAATAGCATGTTGTTTAGAGTCCATGTGTTTGTGTGTTTTAGAAGGATCTTGTTGGTGGCAATATTTATTTTTATTCCACTGTGATCTAAGAAAATATATGGTATTTTATTCCACTGTGATCTAAGACAATGTATGGTATTATTTTGATCTTTTGAAATGTGTTCATGACTCATTTATGCCTAAGAATGTGATCAATCTTAGAGTATGTTCCATGTGATGATGAGTAGAAATTATACTCTGTATTTGTTGGGTGAAGTGATCTTTAGATGTCTATTAAGTCCACTTGACCAAGTGTTGATATAAGGTTCCGGATCTCCTTGTAGTTTTTTTGCCTTGATGATCTACCTAAAGCTGTTAGTGTGCTGCTCCATGGTGGCTGTCCTGTCCTACTCATGTGATTCCATTTTGTATTAAAAGGTCCAAAAATATCAAATCTGCAAAAATTGAAAGTAAATTAGTGGTTGGTTGGAACTGGGAATAGGAAATTGCAAGAGGAAGTTTGGGGGAAATAATGAGAGTACTTAAAATTTGATTATGCAGATGGTTACAAGATTCAATTTACTAAAAAAGATAATTGAATTTATACAATTAAAAAGGGTAAATGTTATGGTATGTAAATTATTTCTCAATAAACATAATATACATACTTTTTCAACAATCTAAATTTTACACATAATCAGAGACAGTACAAGAACTTACATTTGGTACATTGCATGCAAATTCTAGATTCTATAAATAAGATTCAAAATTCCATTATAGTATCTTTAACTTATACAGATTAATATCAAATACTCAGAGAACCCCATAAACAAACAAAACAAAGAAGGAATCATAGAATTTCTTGATTTAGTTCATTATTTTTTTCAGGCGTTGGCTTCTACTGCCTCAGGGGAAGAACGAGGAACTGCCACCAAAATGCAAAGGAAAACAGAATCATTTTCAGGAATATTTCAATATTTTAGAAAATTATGATTATGCAGTGATCTGATTTTATGTATGAATTAAAAACTTAACCTACAAGCAATAGAACTTATAAAAACTTTATCTTCATCTTTAATGAAGATATGAGAATTTTATTACATTGTTTCAAAAGATTGAATACATACATGGTGGAACCCAAATTTAGCTCATATAAAACTATTTATATACTATAGACAAAATAAAACTGTTTTTAAATCCTGTTTATACTTGTAGTAGAATAATGGGCCCCAGAGATGTCCACATTCTTATTCCCAGAACCTGAAAATATGTTACTTTACATGGCAAAAAAGACTTTTTCATTGTGATTAAGTTACAAATCTTGAAATGAGGCAACTCTAAAGACAAGAATCTTAATAAAATAAATAGGAAGGCAGGAAAGTTAGAGACAGGGAAGAACACATGATGATAGAAGCAGAGATTAAGGCAACCCCTTAGGGTCCCCTTCCACTGTGGGAGCATTTCTGTGTTCTCAATAAATTCTGCTTTCTCAAAAACAAACAAACAAACAAACAAAAAACCAAAAAAAAAAAACCCCAAACAAAACAGATTAGAGAGAGAGATTTGAAAATACTTCACTTCTGATGTGGAAGACAGAGGAAGGGACCATGAGCTAAAGAATGCAAGAATCTTTCAGAAACTGGAAAATCCTAGAAAGTATAGTCTCCTCTTGAGCATTCAGAAGGAATGCAACAAAAACCTTGATTTTAACTCCATAATGTCCATTTGAGATTTATGATCTTCGAACTGTAAAATAATACATTTGTGATTAATGTAATTGTTATTTTATCAATTGACAAAAATGCCCATTTAAAAATGTTATTCAATATAGTACTGAAAGTCCTAGCCAGAGCAATTAGACAAGAGAAAAATAAATAAATAAAGCATTTCCAAATTGGAAAGAAAGAAGTTGTCCTTGTTTGCAGGCAATATGACCTGATATTTGGAAAAACCTAAGGACTTCTTTAAAAAAAAAAAAAAAACTATTAGAACTGATAAACAATCTCTGTATAGCTACAGGCTGCAAAATCAACCAACATAACACAGATCAGTATCACTTATGTATGCCAACAATGAACAATCTGAAAAAGAAATCAAGAAAGCAATCTAATTTATAATACCTATGAAAATATAAATGAAATACCTAGAAATAAACATAACTAAAAATGTGAAAGAGCTCTACACTGAAAACTATAAAACATAAATGAAAGAAATTGACAAGGATCCCCCCCAAAAGTAAATATCTCTTACATTAATAAATTGAAAGAATTAGCATTGTTAAAATATCCTTAATACCCAAAATGATCTACAGAGTCAAACCAATCTTTATCAAAATGCTAATTACATTCTTCAAAGAAATAGAAAAATAAAATTTGTGTGGCTCCACAGATCCAGAATAACCAAAGCAATCCTGAGCAAAAAGAACAAAGCTGGAGAGATTACACTGCCTGATCTCAAATTATAATGGTGCTGAAAAAACTCAACATTTATATACACAAGAATAAAATTAGACTCCTATCTCTCACCATATAAAAAACCAAAATGGATTAAGACTCAAATGTAAGACATGAAGCTACAAAATCACTAGGGGAAAAAAATGGGGAGATGCTTCAGCCTATTGGTCTGGGCAAAGATTTCTTGAGTAAGACCTCAAAAGCAGCACAGGCAAACAAAGCAAAAATCACATCACACTAAAAAGCTTCTGCACAGCAAATAAAACAATCAACAAAGTGAAGAGACAACTTAAAGAATGGGGAAAAAGTATTGCAAACTATCAAACTGACAAGGGATTCATAAACAGAATATACCTGTATAAGGAACACAAACAACTCAATAGGAAAACACCAACAACAGATAATCCAATTAAAAAATTGGCAAGAGTTCTCAAAAGAAGACACACAAATGGCCAACAGGTGTATGAAGAAATGCTCAACATCACCATCAGGGAAATAACCATCAAAACTATAATAAAATATTATCTTGCCCTTGTTAAAATGGCTATTATCATAAAGACAGAAAATAACAAATGCTGACAAGAATGTGGAGAAAGGGAAATGCTCATACACTGTTGGTGGGAATGAAAATTAATACAGACACTATGGAAAACTGCATGCAGTTTCCTCAAATAACTAAAAATGAACTACCATATAATCCAGCAATCTCGCTTGTGGATATATGCCTTAAAAAGAAATTTAGTGTATTGAAGAGCTATTTGCACTCTCATGTTGATTGCAGGACTGTTTACAATAGCCACAATATGGAAACAACCTAAGTGCTGAATGGATAAAGTAAATGGTTTATATACACAAATGGTATATATACTCAATGGAGTATTATTTGACCATAGAAGGGAATGACAACAAATGGATGGAACTGAAAGAGACTATGTGAAGTGAAATAAGCCAGGCAGAGAAAGACAAATGTTGAATGTTCTCACTTATATGTGGGAGCTAAAAATATTGGTGTCATGTATACAGAGAGTAAAATGGTGGTTACCAGAGGCTGAGAAGGGTTAAGGGGAGAGGATATAAAGAGAGGTTTGTTAATGAGTACAAAAATAAAATTAGATAAAATAATAAAATCTAGTGTTAAGTAGCACAATTGGCCAACTATCATTAACAATAATTTATTGTATATTTCAAAATAATAGATTAGAATATTGCCAGTAGAAATAAATGATAAATGTTTGAGGTAATGGATATCCTAATTACCTAGATTTGATCATTATATGTTGTATGCTTATATCAAAATAGCATATGTATCCTGTAAATGTGTACAACTTTTATATATCTATAGAAGTAATTTTAAAAATCTGACCAGATTTTCTTCACAAGTCCTCACCAAATATTTGATCAGAAAAAAAGAAACTGAAAAAATTCTAATTCAGATTAAAATTCATCTAATATGGTAAATTAAACAGCAATTTCAGATAATTCCAAGGAATTCTTTCCAGGGTGGTGGGGAGGTAACAACAAAAACAACAATAAAACACTGATTCTCTCAAATTGATTCTCTCTAGTATAATATTCATATGTTTAGATTAGGAGGCCTTCTGCTCCAAGTGGTCTGTTATCATGGAATTAAATAAATATTAAGCATGAAGTTAGAAGGTTGACATGTTTTGGCATTTGTTAAGTCCCTAAATAATGTCACTGTCAGTGTTTCTGAAGTTTTTTTGGCCCTGAGCTTATAGTTATAAGAAAGCTGGGCACATATTATTCAAATCAGGAAGAATAGGGATGTAGATGCGATGGGATCAGAAGTATTAGAAAAATACTCTCTTGTAATAGAAAAGTAAAAAGATTTTCTAGAAAACACCATCATGATTCATCATCTGAAGCTAGGACCATTTCTATTAAAAAAAAAAAACAAACACTTGAGGAGGGTGTAAACAACATGAGGGGCAAGACGTGGTACTTACATTAAATTGTGACAAAGTAGAGCCTCACATGCCTCAGTGCTGGTTCCTGGCAAGACAGTTGTGGTCCCCTCTCTGCTTGTCTTGCTGGCCCTTACCACTGACACCAGTGCATCTCATCATTTGATCCCTTCTTTGGCTCAACAGAACTGTGACCTATATCAGCAGCTCATCTACCAAGCAAAAATTATTTCATCAATGTAAGCAATTTGAAAATATTTGGGAGAAAAATAACAAAAATTACATCTTTATAGATGGCTCTAAAGAAACAAATTCTTCCCAAATATGAATTGTCTGTCTTTAAGTAATTGTAGCTATAGACACATATTAATAGACTAAGAAAAGCTTCTAAAATGTTTCTCTTTTTCCAATGAAATAGAAAAGTGCGTCAGCATATTGTATAGCCAGTTTTACCAATGACTTTTTTGTTTGTTTGTTTCCTTTTAGATCCCCACAATAGAAGGGGAAACAAATAAATAAATAAGACCTGACTTCATCAACCCTGCCCCTAAGATATCTGTCATTAAGCTTGGCATAAAGGTTACGTAAAGGTTCAAAAGTGTTTCTTCTTGTTCATTCCCTCATTTTCAACAGCAGCCAGGGAGCTATCGAAGTATGAAAAGTTCATGCTTATCAAAGAACATTAGTGACAATTACTGAAAAATGATTTTTTCAGAAATTAAAACAAAATGATTTTTCTTCCCCTTCTCTCTCCAAACTGACAATCATGGGTGACAGTAACCCATGTCAAAAAAATATTTTATCACCAGTAAGAAAACTGGTAAAGAAGGTCTGTCAATTTCTCTTTGTTCTCTATTTACAGTTATGAGAGAAAAATGACTTACGATTACTATAATTATATCTCTCCTTAGGAGAGCTGTACTAATTACATAATTTTTTGGCCATTTTTCTTTTTTACAAGCTCTTAGTTAATCTAAATTGAAATGTACTTAACAATTTTGTGCCCAGTTACTTTTCAAACCTCTGTGTGGGTCACAAATTGTATGATCTTGGGTCATTTAATGCATCAAATTTGTTCATGATAAGCATAAAGCTCTTGGGCCTACAAATTCACGACTGTGATAGAGTTTCCCTCAATAGAGAACATCTTCATAAATGTTTTGAGGGAGACTCCAGGAAATGAGTTTTGGGCAGAACGTTTTTTAATCTGTAGTTACATTGTAATGGCAATGAACCTTAGGAGTCAGCCTGGGCTGCTGAGTTATTACTGCCAGCAACCTAGTTTTCTCATTTTATGACTTCATGTCACATTTATAACTCTAGCTTTCTCTATTGTCTTTATGTATCCATCTTTTTTTTTTCTTTGTGGTTCCATTCTGCTATTGTCTTCTCTGCTGCGAAAACTACTATTGGCCGTAGAGAGAATATTGTTTAAAATTTAACATCTTTAAAAAATAAAATTTCTGTGTTGTTTGTTTATTTAAGGATTATTTTTAAAGTGTTTCTTTTCAAAAGATAGTTTTATTTAGACAGTATCATAGCAGTTGCATCCAGAGATTTAAAATTTAGAGTGTAGTAGATAATACTGGGGAAGGAAACACAATTCCACCACTGCCACAACAGTAGAACTTGTTGAAAATATAACAATTGTGCTTATTAAATGCTATCCTTTACCTAGTATCTAAATCGCTTTATATTCTCAGAAAATATTTAATTGTCTTCTCTGTCATTCTACTGAATCTTCCTAATTGTCAAGCGAGTATTGTGATTGTCACCTTAAATATGAGGAAACTAAGGCTCAGAGAAGTGAATGGACATCCCTGGAGGCAAACAGCTATTAAGTGAAAGAAGCATTTCAACTGATACCTTTCAGTCACTGCAATACCCAAGTGCCTCTCTTTAGTCATCCTCAAATCCATATGAACTTGATATTATTCCCTGTTTACAGATTAGAAAACTAGAGGTAGAGAGATAAAGTTATGTGCCATAAACGCAGAACCAATACATGGAATCTCCTTTTTTTTTTTCAATAAGTGATATGAAACTTCATTAAAATATACCTAAGGGAATATATCCATGTATGTTTCTAATTTTAAAAAAATTAATCCATATGAAAATTTTCAAAGAATTCTGTCTCATGTGGGTGCCCAGGATTGAATTTAATGAATCATTTATCATTAATTAATTTAATGAATCATTAAAAGAAAGAAGGTGTCAGAAAAGAGGATTTGGATTATCACAAATAAATGAATTCTTTAGTTTGCTCAAAGAAAAAGGAACAAAATAAAAAGAGGTAATAGGTCCTCACCTAGATCCAGCTGTTGTCAACTCAAACAATAACAGCCAAAGTGTGACTGGTTTTTCTTTTGTTGTTGTTGTTATCTAAAGTAAATTACCATATCACCTTGACTACTCATTTGAGAATAACAGAATCACATGCTTATGAATATATTCATCCATATGAATTAAGTATTGAAAATATTAAGCTTACCACAATATTTCATGCTAACAAATAATGAGAAAATCAGCAAGTTTTTTCTTTTCCTAGTTTTAATATTACCTTGCTCTGTTTTTATTTGTATTGGCTTAAGACCTTGTGGATTCCACCAAATAATGAATTGAAATGCTAATGTAACTTTTCTTTGAGATTGGAAAATGGGAACTGAACCAGTGGGGTATTTCAAATTTCTCTACCATTAAAAAGAAAGAGTGATATACACAATAGTTATTTCTCATATTTGTTTCATAAGAAACTCAATAGAAAGCAATTTATTTAGAGCTGTTTTTATTGCAAATAAATAATAATTTTGGCCATTCATGTTGAAAAGGGGTAAAAGGACATTTGGCATGTGTGAAATTAAGTTTTTTTTTTTTTTAAAGAAAATGACTGAGAATGAATTCTAAAACTTGTAGGAAAAAAATTCCTACACATATGTATTAACAGAGTTACTTAAAGTAGAAAATTCAGAAAAGTAGGAACTCAATTTAATTTTACGTAAATTGAACTTTCCAAATAGGTAGGCCTTTATTATAGGCTTTAATAGGTTGCTCTGGAGAGAAGGATAAAGGGATGAAGGGAGTAACAAATATGAGAAAAAAAAGAACTAAGTTTCAAGTGGTTTGCAGTCAAGCAGGGAAATAATAATACTCTGAAAATACTTTAAACGTATATATCACCTAACGTTTTAAAATTATTTTCTCATTTGCTATGACAATTTGTCCTGTCAAGAATCCTGAGTGATAGGCAAGAAGTAAGTTATGTTTTTGTTGTTGTTGTTGTTTTGTTTTGTATATTTTCATAGTTTACACATAAGAAGGGGATGGGGACCTTAAGAGATATTAAATGAGTTGCTTCGGTCACTCAGCAGAAATACAGAGCAGACAGGGACTCATGTCCTTCTTATTCCAAAGGTTATACAATGGTATAGAAAAATTTAACCAATTTGGAGTGTTCATGTACTCAGAACGTCCCATCTGTCTCTGAAGAGAAATCTCTTATGCTTCCTTTCTTCCCTCTCCCAGTATGCAGGATCTACAGAGAAACATAAACACAACTAGGTCAGAGTGATAGTAGTTTTCTGTGACTGATGAAACTAATGAAAAAATGTGTCAGAAAACACTGAAGGTTGAGGTAAATGAGAAAGTTTGATTATTAACCATGTCTACAAAATCAGAGTTATGACTTTGCATTTTAAAATAGAAAAGGATGCAATATTGGGAAGTCTGTTGAGGATGCACAAGGTACATGGTGTCACCACCAAAATCATGCTCACCCCAAACCTCATAATGAGGACTTATTTTGAGATAGAGTCTTTGCAGGTATAATTATTTAAGATAAGGTCAGTCTCGTTTTGTATGTGCTATAAATCTTTTGACTAGCATCTTTATAAAATGAGAAAGAGACACATGGAGATACACAGGGAAGAATATCATGTGAAAAGAGGGCCAGAGACAGGAGTCGGAGATGGGGGATAACAAGACAAGGAATGCAAAAGATTGCTGGGAGTCCTCAGAAGATAGAAAGTGACAAGAAAAGATTTTCACTAGAGCCTTTAAAGAGAGCATGGCCCTGATGATAACTTTTTTAAAAACTTAATTTTAAAGATGTGGGGTACAATTCAGGGTTAAGTATGCAAATTGTTCCTTATGTAGGTACCCTTGTTGATGAGCTGATGATAACTTAATCTGAGACTTCCATCCTCCAGAACTGTGAGAGAATGAGTATCTTTTGTTTTAAGCCACTCGGTTTATAGTACTTCATTATGGCCACCCCAGGAAACTAATAAACATGGAAATCTAGTTAAAAGAAAAGCAACAAGATCCTTCCAAAAATTCAAAAAATATACTTACTAAGGAAAAGTGTTGCAGGGAGGAAGGGGTGTGGGATGAATAGGTGAGGAAGTGGTTACTAGAGAAAATTGTAAAAGAAAGAAATTATATTTATCAGGTGACTCTAATATTCCCAACTCTGTATCTGTCAGTTTGCATGTGTTATCTCTGTTGATTTTTACCACAACCTTGTGATATAGAAAAGTTTGGCATTGTTTTTTAAAATGAGGCTTAGTGAGCCTAGATGTGTGGCATGAAGTCATAAACTAACCAAGTGACGAAATCAAGAATCAAATCCATGATATTTTTTGTTCTTAGGCAGTTGTTCCTTCCACTTAAGTTTGTGATTAAATCATCCAATTATTTAGTAAATATTTTTTCCCTTGAGACTTTTAAAACTAACCAGGACACAGTAATAGAGAACTTTCAGGAGAAACAGTTATCTCTGGCAGACAGACGAAATTGGATATCCTAATAGATCTTTTCCAAGTCTAATTACCCTCAATCTGTGAAAGACACTGGCTAAATGCAAGTTCATTATCATTTTATTCTAAGTTAACTGGAAAACAAGATTGATTGACATTTTGGAGGTACTCAACATTTATATGCAGGAAATTTCAGAGACTTTAAACACATTCAAAAAAGCTTTTCTTAAGATAGCTTGTACTAATTTTTACAGTTAAATACTCTGCACAAAAACAGATAACTTCTAAAATTTTATAATCTGCTCTTTTCAAGCAGATGACCCTATTGTGCTCAGAACCATGGAGGTAATGGGCAATCTTCCTAACCTGGAGGAGAAGAAAAATCACTGTGTCTTCTTATCTAAATCATTCTGTGTCCACAGACAAAATTTTGTTCATTCTTCTTGCTTTTCAAATGTATTGATTTTGACCTCTAGTCACAATAGATAGTAGCAATGCTATAAATTTTGATTGTAATTTAAAATTTCTTCATGTGTTTTGTTTCCTCCAATGCAAACTGTACTAGCTATAGAACTCATGTTTCAGAAGAGGAAAAACATTCAACAATGAAAGTGACTTTGCACAAAAGCATATGATAGAAATCAAGATTGAATTCATAGCTTCGTAATATTATTTCAATAGTTAAAAATATTTCTCAAATTTAACCAAAATAAGATTAATATTTACTTTGACAGTTTCTACAAGAAACAAACACTTGATAAAACTATGAAGACTGTGATTATATTTCTTCTTCTTTAGTATTTCTTAGGTGTATTTCACATATGCCAACCTTCTGTTAGAAGAAATAGCCCAAGAAAAATAGATTCATATTAGGCTTAGCTCCTGAAAAGAAAGATATATTTATCACCAGGTTATCCAGGATAATGATGTTTGCAAAAATAAATTTTGTTCACTTAGTTTAAATAACTGTCTTCATCCTAATTCTTAACTAATACTTGTAATTTTTTTCTTAGGTCATTTTAAAGCAAGAAAGTAATTAGCTATAAAATTGATATCCTTTTAGGGATCACCACACTGTTTTCATCAGAGGTTATACTAGTTTACACTCCCACCAACAGTGTAGAAACAGTGTGGTGATTTTTAAAAGGTCTAAAATCAGCCTTCCATATGACCCAAGAATCCCCCTTGTGGAAAAATACCCAAAGAAACTCAAATAATTCTGTAAAAAAGATACCTGCACACATGTTTATTGCAGCATTATTCACATAGCAAAAGCATGGGACCAACCATGCTGCCCACTGAAATTGGACTGGATTAAAAAAATGTGGTACATATACATGATAAAATATTACACAGTCACAAGAAGGAAAAAATTATGGACTTCACAGCAACTTTGATGGATTTAGAGTCTATTATACTCAGTGATATATCTATCACAGAAACCAAGAACTGAGTACTGCATGTTCTCACTCATAAGCAGATCCTGAACATTTATCATAATACTATAAGAAATGGGTTGGCAGTATTGGGAAACTGCCAGGGGAGGGGGAGGTACATAACATTAATAAGGTGGCTGATTTCAAACCAGGTAAAGTGGGGACCAAAGGGAGGCCCAAACTTTATCTGTATGATGACCATTTATCTATTAATTCTGAGTTGTACCCTACATCTTTAAAATAAATAAAAATAAATTTAAAATATTGACATGCTCTCCACTCCTCATCATATGTAAAACAGTAGCTAAATTTAATATATAGGTATACTCCAAGTGTGGTTTGGACACCAGCTATTGGTTCCTACCCACCAGTACATGGAACACTTACCTAGGTGTGTGTGGGAGACCTGTGCATTTTCTTAGGACAAAGGAAGATTAAGCCATTATCCTGTGAACTACCCTAGTTTTCTCTTGTTTGCCTTCCAACACCAATCATTCAGTCCTCTCTATACCACTGTGTCAAGCACACTGGTTCTGTGCGTCACTCTGAACCAAACGCCACTCAAGCCACTAGCTCTCACTTGTGCCAGTGAAATGTATCTGTAGACCTGTAATTTGTTATCCATTCTCTACAGTATTATCAGAACGTCTCTATAAAGATCAAGAATAATTTTATCACTCAGGTGACTAAAACTGCTCAATAGCAAACAGGTGCTCTCAGAATAAAGTCCACACTCCAGAACACTGTGTACAGGTTCCTTTTTGATCTTGCCCTAGTCCCATCTCCCTCCTCCCCATTCTTCCTTGTCTTTCTCCTTCTCACCTCCTTTTACATGCATAGTCTGTCATTCATTTTTCAATTTAAAGAAGACTATGGGCTCCCAGATATTTGAACTCTTGTGCATATTAATTCATGGAGTATCTGTCCAGCTGTAAAACTTCCACCTGTTCTACATGTTTTCGCATAGAGGTCATTTCCTCTATGTAGAACTCTCTGAGCATTGACCTCAAACGTGGCTCCTGCCATAACAGGAAGTATTAGCTGATTGTCCTCCTATGCTGTCCCATACAACCCTGGTTACTGCATGGTTGGCTCTTACCACAGTCACCTGCCATTTATACTACAGTAGGCTAATTCTAGAGATACTTCTTCCTTTTTTCTTCCTTGTAGTGTCTAAAAGGTACTCAATAAATATTGCATAGATGTCTGAATGAATGGAGTGAATAGATAAGCAGCATTTCTCAGTTGCTAAATGTTTGATGTTAGAAACTTACAAAATAAGACCTCAATAGGAATATAATTCTATATCTCATGCACTTATATTCTTTAACTAGTTTTCTCTAGCTATTCTTTATTGATTCCTCCTTCATAATTAGATCTATCATATACTGAATGTTGTATACTCCCCCAAATCATATATTGAATCCCTAATCCCAGTGTGTTGCTATGTAGAGGTGGCTCTGGGAAAGTAATTCAGTTTAGATGAGGTTATGAGGACAGGACCTCCAAATGGAATTAATTCCTTATAAGAGGTAGTAAAGATGAGAGATCGCTCTTGCTCTCTCTCCACTATGTGAGGATACAACAAAAATGTGGCCATCTGTAAGCCAGAAAGTGGATCCTCACCAGGAAATGAATCAACTAGCACCTTGATCTTGGACGTCTAGCCTACAGAACTATGAGAAGTAAATATCTGTTATTTAAGCCATCCAGTTTGTGGTATTTTGTTATAGCTGCCTTAATTGACTGAGACAGTGTCCAATGACCCTAATACCAATCTTCAAATCTCTGCATAGCTATGAAAAAATAATCTAAAGCTGGGATAGTGTATTTGAATAGATGAGGCTATTGTTAAATGAATGCTGTTAGATTCTTTGAGAGAAGTCATTTGCTCACCCTGAGTCAAGATGCTGTCAAAGTTTGACGGATATAGTCAAAGGAATACCTGGAGCTTAAAAAGGTCAGAGAAGTAAGGCATGACCAAATTATTCCCACATGACTGAGCCTGTCAGTGTTACTTGAAATAATCCATCCTGAAGATGCTGGATATGAGTTTGTCTGCTGTAGTCCCAAGGAGTTCTGTGTTCGTAATGACTTCTGCATCACTCCCTGTCTCTTTCTTGTCTCACATATCTCTATGAAGACAACCACCTATTCACTTGATGTCCCATCTAGATCTTCTCAGGGATCTCATGGGGCAAGTTTAACTTATAAAATCCTCAACTGCTCAATTAAAGAAAAGATTTTAAAGAAAAAACTCAGCCAGACACAGTGGCTCAAGCCTATAATCCCAGCACTTTGAGAGGATGAGGCAAGCGGACTGCCTGAGCCCAGGGGTTCGAGACTAGCCTGGGCAACTTGGTGAGGCTTGTTTCTACAATATCTCCAAAAATTAGCTGGCGTGATAGCACACACTTATAGTTCCGGCTACTTGGAAGACTGAGGCAGAAGGATCGCCTGAACCCAGCAGGCTGACACTGGAGTGGCCATGATTGTGTCACTGCACTCCAGCCTGAGTAACAGAGTGAGAATCTGACTTATAAAAAAAGAAAGAAAAATGTTTGCTAGTGTATGAAATCTTGTTCCTGCACAGTCTTTCTAGGTGGAGGAGGGAAGAATTAAACAAAAAAGAACCTATGGCTCAATTTGACTTTCAATTAAAACATGAATTAAAAGACTCTTTTCATGAATTTATTGATTCTTTTAACATATATCTGCTAAGTGCCTACTCCATCCCTAATTCTGGACTGGAAAATAGGAGACAATGTTTTTTCCCTTGAGGATCTCACATGCTGACTGGTAATAGGGTAGACAGGCAAGTGATGGAAAACAAACTATTAAACAATATAACAAGTAGCTACAATTTCAGGGACTAGCTTATTCATTTAACCAATACGTATTCCCTCAGTATAGACTAGGGGTTGGGTTCTGTGTTGAGTGCTGATATACAAGGATAGTAAATATAGCATTTATACCCTCAAGGGAATTTCAGTTTTCCGTGGAAAAAGATACTGAGATAAACAATGATATTACAAAGAGAAATATGCCATGAAGGAAGAAATTCTAAGGTGTCTATTGCTGATCCATCTTATCTCTGGAGTAATAAATTCCCTATACATATTACAATGATTTAATGACTCTCCTCTTTGGCAAACCATATTTTTCTCACACCATCTACACAAAGAACAGAAAAAAAGGAAAATGTAAAAATATGGACTGGGTTTCAGGGGTACTGGATTCCACTTTCCACTTGTTTTGTAAATAGCTGCATAGTCTTGGAGAGCAACTTGAATAAAGAAGATTTCAGTGTCTTAAGGACTGGTGTTCACCAGCAGAACATCAGGAGGGAACTGATGAGAGTAAGCCAAAACTTCAACCTTGATGGAACTAGAAGGTAGATACAGAATTGCGTACTTAAGTTATCCTAAAACCTGGCTGCAGGTCAGTATTACTAGGGAGGGCCTTAAAAATACAGATGATGAATGCACCTCTAGAAATCCTTGCTCAGTATCTGTGACGAGACCAGGAATCTATAAGTGAATACACTTCCACAGGTCATTCTGATGTTCTGCTTGCTTACAATCAACAACCTTCAGTTTTAACACTAAATCCCGGCCTGACGTTAAAAACTCTTTACAATCTGTCACAAAGCTATCTTCCTAAAGAGATCTTTTGTCATGACCATGCCACCACCCCACTCAGCACTCATAAACAGCATGCACTCCAGGCTCGGTTTTGTTTTCCAGTGCTTTCCACCCAGCACTCATAAACAGCATGCACTCCAGGCTCGGTTTTGTTTTCCAGTGCTTTTCTACATGCTGTTTCCTCTCTTATTCTTTCTGGAAATGTCAGATTATGGCTTCTCGTTTCAGAACATAACCCAGGTTTCTCTTGCCTGAGAAGTTATTCCTGACTCTCCGAGTCTGTCTGAACTGTATCCTTCTCTGTGTTCTCACAAGACTCTATTTTAATTTAGATTGCAAATCTGTTTATCCTAATTAGTCACAAGCACCATGGCTACTTTTATTTTTCTCTGTTTCAAAATATCTAATAATTATTTGGGAAAAATTGTAGATACTCAGTAAGTGATTATTAAGTAAATACACAGAAAATGGAATGAGTTAAGCAGATGTCAAAATTAGGGCATAACATCACAGTAGGAATTTAGTCACAGAAGGACTGATTTAGTACCAATCTTGGGAAAACTGGAGCATGAGACAGTTTTGTTTTTTTTTATAGACAGGACAGAAACAGTTATGAACTCTATCTTTTATTAAAATATAAGTCAAATACAATTGGATAAAAATCAGATCTGATATGATTATGCTTTACAAACATGACTACACTGAGTAGGCTTGTTCCAGAACCTGGAGTAGTCTAGGTGCGTAGGTGAAAATGGCCCCAGAAAATGAAAAAAAAAATGAGGACAGAAGCTATCCAGGTCATTAAATGGAAAGTATGTCATCTATATTTGTAAGTTTGTCTAAGTTCTTATTTAATATTTTGTCTTATTTTCTTTCTTAGCTAGGTATCTCCTAATAACAGAGATGAATATAAAACCGGCTGTAGCTTTTTAATATGAGAAGCTAATATTTAGGCAATTCTGGACTCCAAGGTGTTCCTAGAATGGGATATAGCAAAAAACAAATGTTAGCTTTGTGTAGGTATTAAGCTACTCCCCCCACCCCCAGTGTTTCACACAAGGTTAAGAGAAAATATTATATTGCATGGAACTAATTAATACCCAGAGTCAAGAAGAATTATGATAGGCCAAATCCAGAATTATAGCACTATTTTTTTTGTCATAGAATATATTACAGATGGGTGCATTTGTGTGGATATATCAAAGGGCTGCCTAGGAGGTGGGGTTTCTAGAATGTATTCTCAAGCTACCACCAGGTCCTCATAAGCTTTCTGGTTAAATACTGATGGGCTTTTATGTCAGTAACTTTAGCTCCTTCTCTTGTTCCACAATAAAATGCAGCATCCATTTAGAATTTTTTCTTTTTTCATCTAGCATAAATTATGGTATCAATAAACCTATTTGTGTAGATAGTGATGCATTTTATTTTATAAGCTAGTGATGACCAATTTATGATCTAAGCTTTATGTTAAGAAGTTGCAAAGCAGGCTCAGGGGAGATTGGAAATTGTCCAGCAATGTCTTTACTGTATGCAAAAGATTGGAAATGGTGACTCATATTATAGATACTTGCTATCCCATCCACAAACAAACACATATCATACCGTTTTTATAGATATTTATTCTACAGCATAAGCCTTTGTTGTACTATGTATCAGCAAATTCAGATTTAGAAGCTAAGTCACTGGGAAAATCACATTTAGCCTCTCACTAACTGCTCTTGAACTCAAAAGGTTACGCAAAAAATCAATTCAATCAAGCAAAATGTCTTTTTTGATACGGGCATAGTGAGAAATGCAATATTATATCAGGTAGTGTATACAAATGTTTCACACTTGAAATGCATTATGAAGATAATGGAAACTTGAGGTTGTTCCTCAACCTTCACTCCCCCAAAAAAGAATGAGGCAAAAGAAAAAAAATTGTGACAATAAATGTATAAAGTTAAAAGTTTTGCGACTTCAACCATACATTGTCTACTAAAAGGGATTAAATAAGCATAGAATTGAGCATTTAGAGGCCCAAATTTCACCTGCACCTAGACTACTTATGTACCTAATCCTGACTTGTACCCCACATCTCTATAATAAAATACAGTTATAAAAAAGCACAGAATTTTTATGCAGTCTAGTGAACATAGGTTTATTATTATGTTATTGTTGTTTTCTAGTAATTTTATAAGCCCATTAGCAGTAAACAATAGTGATCCTATGTTCTGAAAGAGCAAATTGAACCACAGTTAGAATTAATGGGGGCAATTAATTACTTCTGAAGTAAAAATACCACCAATAAATCTGCATTGGAAAGACCACTTAAAAAAAAATCTCAAAGTATTCATGGGTTTATTGACTCATTTATTCCTTTTATAATATGCAAAGTCATGCTAAATGTCAACATTTTGATAGAAAATATTTAAATTTAAGTTATTTCTTTTTATTTTAACAGTAGCTCTGAAAATAAATATTAGGATCGCACCCATTTGCCAGTTGGTAAAATAAAAGTGAGATTCTGAAATGTTCTAAGATTACTCAGCAAATGTATGAGGTGAGACTGACCCAGAGCTTTTGATTCTGAAGCCCAGACATTGTTTATTTCAAATTTTTTTTAAAAAACATTTTATCCATATATACTTCTCAGGGAAATTTCCTCAACATAAAACTCTTGAAAATCCATTGTAAATCTTCTTTGGATGACAAGTCTTTAAGATACAATTAAATTGTGCTATTTGTTTTGAAGATTAAAACAGTAGAGTTGAAAATAGGAAGAGCTTTTACTAAATGTCTATTGTTAATATATAATAAGTTAAAGTTAGAGGAGATTCACAATTTAATTCAAACATTATTTTTCCATAATTATATCTTATGAATAATGTATTCTCTAAAACCATTTCCGGTCAGAACTCCTCTAGTTCCCAGTTTTTCGAGTTCCATTCTCCAGACACAGAACCCGCTGACTCCTTCTTCATAATTGACACCATTTCTGTATTGTGAAGCAATCTTATCCTTTGTAAGTAAATTAAAATAGCCTTAGTTGAGTAATGGAGTGCCAACTCACCCTTTTAGAGGGGAAATGTCATGTTCAGTAGAACCAAATAAACTTAGGTTTAAATGTCAACTTGCCACTTAAGAACTGTGTATCCTTGGACAAGTTATTTTTATCTCATCAAATCTACTTTTCTCTATGGCAACCCCTATGTAAAGTTGAGAAGACATCACATGTCACATGCTGAATAATGGTGTTTGCTTTCCTTAGGTATTTGCACCACAATTTTCAAATAAAATTACCATCAAATTTTATTGTCCAGTTGTTACTTTCTAACTGATCTGCTTAGCACTCCCCCAATGACCTCAAGTTTTGTATCCAAAGAAACCTTAACAGAATTCTGGTGTAGAAGTCTCCAGAACTTCTGCATGGCACCTGTGCCCCACTACCTGCTAATGTACCTCTCAGATGTATTCTACTTATTACTCTACTTATTACTATTACTTATTACAGATTGGATGCCTCTGTGTCTTCAGTCCTTGTGCAGAGTCTGATCCAGAGAAGAGCTGACAACTTTTCTTCCTTTTAAGCAGAGCCCATGTCATGGGAGTATAATGAGCAAGGGGGAACATGGTTTGATATGAAATTAGACAAGCTGGCAGAGCCAGGTTATACAAGCATTCATGAAAAGGGGTTCAGATTTCATTCTGAGAGCAGTAGGAGGCTGTGGTAGGGCTTTAAATGAGAAACAAGATTTGATAACATTCTTTCTGGTCCCTTGTATTCATGGGATTTGGGACCAATGCATTTAAATGATTCAAGACTCAGTTTCCACATCATGAAAATGAGATGCTAACACCCTAGCAACTTAACTATCGGATGGTAGTAAAATATTGCATCTCATAATATGCATGAAAAGCCGTAACAACATGTGAAAACGTCATACAAGCCGAAATCATAATAATGACAGATACTAGAAACCATCTTCTGGCAAAATGTTATAAACTTTAAAGGAGAAAATGAACTCCTTGATTATTTGTTTACTTTTATTCAGTTTACTTTCCTTTTTATAACATAAAGTTGGAAGGAATAGATTCCTGTCTTTTGTGACACTTAATCATAGCTGAAAGTAGAGTAAAGGGCAAGCCCACCCAGAGCATACAAATGATTAGTGCTAATACTGGACCCATGGGACCAGAGGGGGAGGGGATTTTATGCTTTGTAGCATAACAAATGGACTGATTCGCTGAAACTGCTAGAATAGGAGTTCTCTTTGCTGCCACCACTTGGAAATATGACAGAGGGAAGATTTCTACATCAACATTGTGGCTTTCTCTCCATTCATTCATTCATGTGTGCCTTCTTTATTTCACAAACTTTATTGAGGATCTAGTTGATATCCCAGACCCTCTAACTTCTCATCAGTAAAAAAGGAACAAGTAATGACAGAAAATGTATATATATATATATATACATTTAAGTACGTTCCAGGCATAGTACCACTATTTTACTTGTATTATCTTTTTTAATTTTCCAATGTCCTCTGACATAAATAGGTATTATAATGAGGCACATTTTATATGAGAGGGATTTGAAGCTCATGAGCCTGCCCAGATCACTGAGCTGGTAGATGTAAGAGCTCAACTTGAATTTGGCCCTCTTTGAGTAGAAAATCAAAGCTCTGAATCACTATTATCACCAACCATATAGTTTAAGAGAAGATGAAAGTTGGTAGCACATATCACGTTTTAGCAGTTTGGCATCCAGTCCCTACAACTTGTTTCATCCAGTTTTTTTTCTAATTTCGATGGTCAGGTTAAAACAAACTAAAAAGCAAATGAAATTCAGCTTTCCAGCTAATTTTTCCATTATGTAAGACTATTTAATAGGCAAACTATAAATAGATAAGACAACTCTCAATTCCATACTACCCGATTAGCTTTAATTCACAAGGGGCATATGATGCAATGCTGGCAAGCAGGCTCTGGGGCCAGACAACATTTGTTCGATTCCGGCTTTCTGTCTTACCAGCTATATGACCTTTCTTACTTAAATTCTCTGTGTCCAGGGAAAGGAGAAATATATATCTTATTGAGTTGTTATGAGGATTAGCTGTGTTTATAATTCAGTTCTTAGGATAGTGATTGACACAAAGGTAGTACTCCGTAAGTGTTCATTATTAACATAACTATTATTTATGCGATTTCATGCTGTTTCAGCAGGTTCATCTCACATTTAGAAGCAACAAATGATCCTTTCCAGATGCTACCTTTACCCACATTTAATTCCCAACACCATAAACTTGAAATCTCACCTGTTGAATCACAAACCTTCTATAGACCAAATGTGGACATTCTCCAGCCATGTGACAAACAGTCATTCAATAAACATTAACTCTACATACCGGAGTGCATGACAGGTGCAAGGACGATAAAAAAAGATGAATCTTTGATTTTGATAGGTACAGGATTTAGTGAATGCTGAGTGATCACTTACATGTCAAGCCTTATATAAAGGGGATTCTGGTATTGCGTGGCAGTTGCAGTAGTTGATCTTCAGATTCTATATTGGAGAGTCTTCTTTCTATTTGTTCCCATCTCAAGCTATCTGACAGGGTGGGTCAGTCATATAATAACTCAAAGCTTTTATTTTTACCTTGGAGAAGCAGCTTGGCAATGTGGGAAGGAATCAGGTTCTATGTTAGAGATTTAATTTCAAATTTTAGCTCTACCATTGAAGAGCTGTGAACTTGGATTATTTACTTGATTTCTTTGAGTGTCTATCTTTTATAAAGAGATAACTTTATAAAAGTGATTTTGTGAATATAAATCATGAAACATGTAAAGCACCTAACAGCTGAGGGTGGCAGCCGCACGCAGTAGCCTTAATGCCACTGGGAGGAGTGGCCATGGCTTCAGCAGCAGATGTGGCAACAACTTTCTTTTTCTCTTTGTTTGTTCAGATGCTTCCATTATAATGGTAATGGAGTATTTTCAAATTCAAAGTCCATTCTAGAGATAAAGAGAAATGATAGTGGGTCTCCCTGTAATTAATGGCATTTTTTTAGCATTTCAGTCTGATTATAAATGGAATATAGGATGCCTTCTGTGGTGAATAACTTGTCTTTCTAGTTTTCTAGATTTATGAATTTAGCTCATATGAAATTAATTATTGTGGGTGTATTACATGGATGTGAAACATCTGGAATAATAGGATTTTATTGTTAATAGACCTCTCAGGAGCTCATGACAAACATCCTTATAATAGCAACATATGCTGCTAGTTTAATGAGAACCATCATTGACAATTAATGGTTCTTGTGCTTTCAGTAAATTACACATTTTCAAGTTTTATATTCTTTATTTTTATCTTTCTGGTTTTAGTTTCTAACTTATTTGAAATTAAAGCCAGAGCCCTTATAGAGGAAAAAAATTTATTGAATGTATCTCTTGTGCCAAGCACTGTGTTCTATATTTTATATATGTAAATATACATGAACATGCAATTACTTTTAAGCCTGAAAACAATCAGGCATCTCTTTAGTTACAATCAAGACGTCTGAGGCATAGTGGGATTAAAACCTCATCATTGTGAGTGCCCAAGCTAGAATAACAGGCTAAATTTCTCTATTCTTTCATTCACCAGGGAAAGAGAAATTAAAATACCATAGAAAAGATTCTTTTTTCTATAAGTCGGAGTTCTGTTTTCAATAGGCTCCTCAACTTTATACACAAAAAAAACCTTCTAGTGATTCCTGGGACATGTTGGGCTTAAACTAATGTGGGCAAGGAGTTGTTACAGGTATCTATGACCTTAAATTTCTGACAGAATTTGGAACCTAGTCTGTGCATGTGTAAGGGCAAGAGCTACGGAAATAACCAGGAGGATAATACATTGTTTTACCTTGCTCTCTTGGTGCTGAGAAAAGAAAATTGTCTTAAATTTATTTTAAAGATGTGGGATACAATTCAGGGTTAGGTATACAAATGTTCCTTATGCAGGTACCCTTGCTGATGAGGTGTGTCCCACCACCCCACCCCCGGCAGTTTCCCACTACTGCCAATTCCTTTCTTTTAGTATTATGATAATTATTCAGGGTCCGCTTATGAGTGAGAACATGTGATTGAGCACTGACTAGGCATAATCTATATGTCAGCCACTGGATAACCTAGTTCTCTGAAGACATAAGCTCTGCCTGGATGCCAGAGCTTACTCTGATGCTCTTCCCCTGCCATGTTTCTTTCAGAATTTCTCAAATTAAACATTGTTGATACATTTTAGACAAATAACAGAGAGAAAGCATTATGTGGTCGCCAAACCAGAAAATATGATTAGGGGACACAAAATAAACAGTAGACATACGGTTATATGGAGAAGGAAGAATTAGTTCCTTTTATGTTTCATTCATCTGCGTTTAGTGATTATTGTCTTTGTATAAAGATAAAGGCAAAATTCTGATCCCACTCTTCTATCTTATGTCTTCAGAGGATTCATATTATTTGAAATTATACAGTTTAACTATTTAAATCTTGAGTATTATTTCCTGCCCTCACTAGAATGTAAGTTTCATGAGAGCAGGTTGTTCTGTCTTGTTTTCTGCTATTTAACCAAAGCCTAGAGTAGTGTAAGCACATAGCTGGCATTAAGAACAAATATTTTGAATGAATATCCACCTTTATTTCCACACAGGATAAATTCTTGCTTATATCATATATTTATTCACTGGTCATTTAAGGAGTATAAGCCTTGGGCCCAGATAGGTATATTTACATAATGCAGCACACAGGTATGCAAAAATGAGAGGCAAGTTTGCACAACAGGTGAGGTAGTAAACTCTATATAGAGCTGGACTGCTCCCTTGTTCCATGAACTCAGAAAGTCACGTAACTTTTCCGAGATACCTTTATCACATCTATAGCACATTGATCTTTGCTGTCTCTAGCCTGCCCCACAGTGGCAGGTACCCTACTGCTACTGCCTTGACGGAGGCCTGAGCCACTGAGAATCTGACCTAGTAAAAAAAAATAGGTAACTTTTCTCCCACTAAAACATGGCACCTAGACACAGTTTGCAGCTCACACACCAGATGCTTTCTGTGCATGTTTATGAGAAGAATTGTGCACTTTCACGAGCCCTAGGGCACAGCAGCAATCTGCCCACTTTCAAGAGTGATTGTGTGACTAAACTGGCCTCTGGTTCCCCCTCCACTCCCCACTGAGAGAGGACCCTGGTCTCAGACTCTGTTCTGCTGTGGGTCTAGCACCACAGCAGACATCTCCTTCTCTGGAGACTGGACCTTGCTCTTGGCTTTCCAGACAGTACCTCATTATCCCCAAGTTCTACAGCTTGCTCAGACTCCAGATACCCTCACTAGCCATCATCTAACTCTTTTCATCTGATAACTTAAATGTTGGTAGCTCAAATAAAACTCAAGTTTATTCCTCAACTATTCTGAATCTCCTGAATTGACTGACTGGGCCTTTTCTAACCAATTAATCCAATGAATTTCCCAGTTATCATACTGTACTCACTATTGATTCAGTACTATTTAAAGGGGAAAGGTGGATATAAAGTGAATAACATCTTATTTGTGCTTGTGTATCTTAGAACATATCTAACAGGCATCAGTGAACACCCCTGCAAAATAAAATCTCCTTGTCATGCAAGGAGTACAATTTGCAAGGTCAATTGCAATCTCCGTTAATCATGAAATATTGCATGCACTCACACCTCAAGTGGGCAATTTCTGCTTTTCTTTTTAGGTAAACTAAATACAATAATCTGTAAACAGATCTTTTCACCAGTGATGGAAGTCATCCAATGTTGAACTTTAGCTGAAGACATTCTTACACATCAGAACTGGAGCCACATTATAAAGGTGCCCTGGATTCTATATTATGAAATCCAGAGTCCTTAAAAAGTTAAGGTGGTAAAGATGTCTAAACAAAGATAAAGTTTGCTAAATATATTTTCACTATTCAGTACTGACCAGTTTTAAAAAGGAAGGAATAAAGCTAGTGAAATAAATATAGACAGATTATATGGTATTTGTCCCATTGTTTCTTGAGTTAATAAAACCTTGATATAATCCTACGGCTTGGCACCATACCTGGCACCTGACAAGTCCTCAGTAAATGTTGGTTGAATGAAAGAATGTTTGTCACTGACCAGTTTTTTCTTTTTCTTTTTCTTTCTCATGGGTTACAGAATGTGAGAAAGACCAAAGTCGGAGATAATGAGAATTCACAATCTCATGGCCACAGTGAGAAATATGGAAGTGCTTTAAGAATGAGTTATTTGAAGCTCAGTGGTAAAAGATCCTTCATCATCCCAGATCTCTGCTGTCACTTTACACAGAGAAATAAAGTCTTATCTTGATGGCAAGGGACATTCAGGGATAAAGATGCCGAATATAGTCCGAGTCTGGAGCTCTCAGAGGGTAGTTGGAAAAGTAATCTGAATAACAGAAGAGTCAATCTTTAGAATCCTCCACAGCGGCTCAGAAAGATGTGTAAAGCACTTTGGATTTGATTTTACTTTTCAGGGTTTCTATTCTGTTTTTGTATTTACCATCACTGAGTGGAACAAAAAGTAGAACTATAGGATGTTGGAGTTGTATAATTGCGTGTGTATGTGTGTGTGTTTTCAAACAAAAGGAAGAAGGTTGTGGAAGGCTTGTGAGGAGCTTGCTTTTTTTCCTGATAAAAATATCCGCACAATATTTTGAAATGGAATGTAAAGCCTTCCCATCTTCCTTGGGAAATCGATAATGTACAATGAATTTGAAGATTTCTTCAGGTATCTGAGGAAGATTAGAAGTCTACTAGTTTGTAATCTATGGAAATTCCTCATCTTCTAACTCTCTTACCACATTGTAATAGGTAAACTGTATTTAAAAATTTATAAATGACACAGTCCTTGCCCTTAAAGGAAGTGCAAAGGAGGCAATATTTATCATGTATCTACAATCTGTTCAACACTATGATAAACATGCCATAGTCCTATCCTATTTAATCTTCATAATCTATGATGCAGATACATGCTTATCCCTATTATACAAATAATGAAATTTGATCTTGGAAGTTGAAGATGCTTGTCTTTTGACTCTGTCTATCTCTTGTCATCCACCACGTACATAGTCTGTCCTTGGAGTTTTCCCTATCTTTACCTGATAGGATAGAGGTAACTCGTCCCTCCTCTGTGCCATTTCTGTACTTTGTGCATGCTTTTACTGTTACATCTTGGTATATGAATTCAGCTCTTTTCACGTTTTTTTTCCCCTTACAAAAGTATACATCTCTAGATAGGGTTTTGGTTTTTATCTCTGTATTTTTTGCATTGATCACAGAAATGTTTAGTTTTTGAAGTAAATGCCACATAGCAAGTTAGGCATGGAGTCAGAATTTAAATTTAACATTCTTTTGATTCTGAAAGCTCATGAATTTTTCATTATACTATAATGCCAAAACTTGAAGACAGGCAGAAAGATTAACACAATTATATTACTAAATAATGCACAAAGTAATACAATGATGTACAATTTGCATATCTAATATAAATATACTAGGGTTATGGAATAAGTAGGAGGCTCATAGGTAATACAAATCTAGAAAATGTGCAGCCCAGAGAGAGTGTAACTCTCATATAATAAGTCAAACAATGTTGTTTTTGTTTCACCAAGGTTTTAGTATTATTTTTATACAACTACCACCTGATAACCCTGTGGAAGGTAGAAATGTGAAAGTAACAGGAATCCTGTCCTTAAGAAGTTTTCAGCTAATTAACGTGGTATGAAGAAACATGCACATGTCGTGGTGGGTTTTGTCTTGGGTGATTTCTCTCTCTAGAATCTACCTTCCTCCTGTTTAAATTGGTGATTAATACCCCTGAAGGTCATCATGAAAACTAAAGCAGATAACATATGCTATTGAATCTGGTGCCCGACATAGATGAAGATAAATCAATGTTATTCCTCAGCCCAAATATAGCTATGAATATGAATATGGATATAGACTTATATCAAAGATTCTCAACAGGAGTGGGTGGGGAGAGATTTTGTTTCTCAGGTGACATCTGGAAGTTTCTGGATACATTTTTGATTTGACAGCTGGAGTATGCCACTGGCACCTAGTGAGTAAAATACGGATAAAGCTAAACATCCCTGATGCACAAAACAGTCCCCTACAACAAAGAATTAAAATTGTATCTTGCCCAATTGCCATAAGCTATAAGTGTAGATACAGATATAGATGCAGATATAAAAGTACTAAGTATCACAAGTACCAGGTCTACTTCTGTAAGAGTGCAGAGGTGAAAGTGGGATAACTCTCTAGCTCCAAATCTGAGGAGACTTTATGAAGTAACCAGGATTTATCTAGGCTTTGGAATTAAGTCAGGTAGACAGAAAGCAATTGGAATTTCAGGAGGAGCTTGATTAGTGTGAGAAAAGAAGCACTTGAGGATTAGAGTCAACAAAAGATTTTCCAATCAGATGGTAAAATTTGGAAGAGTAAGTGGAGGATTTAGCAGGATTATATAATAAGAGTGTTGGTGTAGGTGATGAGATGTGCAGATGACCAGGAAATGAGAAGCATGATGTTAAAGGAAGAACACAATCACACGCAAGCCATACATAAATAACACATATCATATTCCTTCATTCATTAAAAAAGAAAACGACATTAAAATACATCACGTGTTTTATTATACCAGAGATTTATCAAGGCAGTGGAAATAAAAGCATAAATAAGGCACTGTTTCTAAAGTCATAATCTATTGTAGTGTCCCCAAAGTGTTTTCTGATGAAGTTACATATTAAAAGGAAATTAAATAAAGTGCTATGTTTAGGAAACAGAAGATTAAGCAAACTTAAACAGTTTTTTTGTTTTTGTCTGAAAATTCCCACAGAGACTTTAACAGGCTTATGAGCTATGGCATATAGCAATTCTAAATTTAATGTACATTGTCTTAATTGTGTTACTTACAGCAAAATATCTGCAACAGGGTAATCTATAAAAGAAAAGGAATTTCATTCTTTCCTTTTCTTTCTTTCTTTTTTTTGAGTTAGAGTCTTACTCTGTTGCCTAGACTGGAGTGCAGGGGCATGATCATGACTTACTGCAGCCTACAGCACCTGGAATCAAGTGATCCTCCTGCCTCCATCTCCCAAGTAGCTGGAACTGCAGGGATATGGCAACCACACCTGAATATTTTATATTATTTTATTTTACTTTATTTTATTTTATTTGAGACGAAGTCTTGTTAGGTTGCCTAGGTTGGTCTCAAACTCCTGAGCTCAAGCAATGCTCCTGCCTCAGCCTCCCAAAATGCTAGGATTACAGGCGCGAGCCACCATGCCTAGCCTGAGAAAAGGAATTTATTTCTTACAATTATGGGGGATGCCTCTGGTGAGGACCTTCTTGCTGGTGGGTTCTGTCTACAGAGTCCTGAGGTGGCATAGGGTGTCACATGCATCTAAGCATGCTAGCTCAGGTGTTTCTTCTTATAAAATAAACAATCCCACTCCCATGATAACTCGTTTATCCAGCAACCCATGAATTCATTAATCCATGAATAGATAGTCCATTTATGAGGGCTTTTTATTACTTCTTAAGGGCTCTATTTTTTAGTATTGCCACATTGGGTATTACATTTCAACATGAGTTTTGGAGGGGACAAATAGTCAAGTCATCGCATCTGTGAAACACTTTTTTAAAGAGGAGCATCTTCCAGAGCCAAGGTTTAGCCAAGCTCAATTTGGAAAACACCATTCTAGCTCCACATATCCCACCAATAAGTCAGTAAAAAAACACTTAATGATGCCATGAAAATTTTGGAATTTACAGAAATTGACAAGAAAACCACTTCTGATATTTTCAATACTTAGAATTTCTAGAATAAATTCTTTCTCTTGTTTCATTTTATTTATTTTATTTTAATAAGCAAGAAGGTTAACACAATGATGGTTAGCGCCTGACATGTGTTTGATACTAAATGAAGATTTTTTTAGTGTAGTGGAACAAGTGATACACTGGGAACAGAATTTAAAAGGAAAAAAATGTTCATGAAAGAAATACCTGCAAAGTTTGGACTAGAAGGTGCATATTAAATTAAAAACAAGTAGAAGTTAAGGATAAATAAGAATCCATCTTTATGAGTTGTTAAAAAAAGAATCCATCTTTGATATTAAAGTTATGGTTTAATTAATTTATGAGATCATATAAAAGAATATAACAGGGAAATCATTGGACAAAACACATCAGTTTAAGAAACAGGATTTCTATGTCCAAACTAGGTCATGAACTTACTGTGTGAACCTGGCCAAAGCCCTTAAAAACCTCTCAGATCCTCACTTGGTTATTTAGAAAACATAGATACTTATGCTTCCTATGAGAACAAAACAGCCTTAATAAATATAAATACATATAAGTAAATATATACTTATATTTACATATATAAATGCATATATAAGTGCATATATTAACATATATAACACATACATACATATGTGTATAGATGCACACATATATGTAAAATGGATTATTGTTATTTTTGTTCATATTGTAGACCCATAACCAATTTTATAAAGAATCTCAGTAATATACATTATATTAATTACTTAGTTTTGAATTCTTAATACTATAAAATGATGATTTTCCTAATCATCTTTTACTGATATCATAAATTTAATTTTTCTTGATATCCAAGTAAAACTAGGTTAATATAATTTTATTACTCATATTTAGTGATTATCAGTTAATATAGTTTATCAGGCAGCAAATTAGGTTCATAGTATTTGGGATAACAGATGCTGAGGTGATAAAGTCCAGTTCCAGCCCTCACGAGATTATTATCTAAGATGTTCAAATGGATAACAGTTTGACATACGTGTAACTAGCACGACTAGAATATAAATAGCACATATCTGTAATTTATATGATGCATTTATGTATCTTATCTCATTTGCTATTTACAATCATCCCGTGAGAAAGACCTTATGTTGTTGTTGTTATTATTACTATTCCCTTTTTAATGGTTGAAAAAATAGGAGACCAAGAACTATGCTAGTCTCTAAGTAAGCAAAATTGAGGAAGAGAAGGTCCTTGCTTCTGGCACTTCCTAATCTATCAAGGAGGCAGAATTCCCAAAAGCCATGAAAAAAAAAGTATATATATATACTTTCAGGAGAGTAGGAGGAAGTATATAGATGAGGCATGACGTACACAGAACTGAAAACTAGAAAACTGTTAAAATCCAGAATATGCTCCTTGCTGGCTATGTATCCTCAGTCAAGTCACACTGTCAGCATACTAAAAACAACATATAATGTCAGAAACAGCCCTACAATGGTAGCAGCACCAAGTTTGGCACAATAAATGTTAATTGCCATTGATACCATCGTAATCTTGGAGAAGCTGAATTCTGAAATTGCCAGGATGTCTGTTATATGGCTTGATAGCTTTTGTTGCATATGAACTTGGATATTCTGTAGTGTGTTATATGTAAATGCAGCAAATGATACATATGAAAAATATCTAAACATTCATATGGTATATTTTGTGAGACTAAGTGAGAGAGAAAGGTTAGATGATATATGCAGAAACTGATGTCCAGGCATGTGGATACAAAGGGTCATCCCCAGTTAAGCATATTTCTTGGGGAAGTGGCATAGTTTTCTCCCAAATAATATTCTAGGAAGTTAGATCAGTGTCTTCTCAGTGGTGGAAAGAGACTCAATCAGATAGAAAGGGGATCTTTTACATTATTGGAAGGTTCCAATGACATTGTGAAATAGCAGAAACCATTCAGCAAAATGACATCTCATTCACACACAATCTGTTTAGGTTCTCCAGGAATGTCTCCACAATGTGGCCCAATTCAAATTCACAAAGCCCCAGGTTTCATGGACAACTTAGAACACGCCTATGGGTAAAGGGTGGTCCTCTGGAAAGATTGGGTGCTTGGAGTAAATTATTTGAATAATAAGAATAAATGTTAGTGTACATATTTGTATTCCAAGCTGTTGATGTTATCACACTACTGATACACAGAAAAGAACACTGTCAGCATACTAAAAACAATAATATATAACATTTCCCATGTTTCTACAAGGTGACTAGGAGACTTCTCAGAATAGACATAGGATATAGGTATTGTTATCACTATTAAACAGATGAAGAAACTGAGTCTCAGGGGTGACTTGACTGAGGATGCATAGCCAGCAAGGAGCATATTCTGAATTTTAACAGTTTTCTAGTTTTCAGTTCTGTGTACTTCATGCCTTATCCATATCTTCCTCCTACTCTCCTGAATTCCTTGAGGCTTCTAACCTGGGTTGGGGAGCAGAGGCATTATAGCTGGAGTGACCTCCTTTAACGCTATAAATTATTAGGCAGAGATAGTATGAAGGAGAGAGGTATAGCAGGAAGAAATGACCAGAACATGTCCAATACTATCCTTTTTTGATGAAAGAGTGTGGTTGGGGCATCACTAAGAGAAGACACCATACCATTTATAAAATAGAGAGAAAAGTAGAATGTTAAGCCTGTAAAAAGGAAGACTCACAAAAAACTATTACACAACTGCATGTTTTTCATCTGGAAAATTAAATGGAAGGCAAACTAGGCTAATGCTAATTGTACACTCAGTATGTGTAAGGCAAGTTCTTCAGTGGATGTTTCATTATATTAATATATTAATTTATAGATGAGAAAACTACGACTATGAGATTTCAAGAGGATTGACTAAGGTTACTCATGAAGTAGGGATTCAAACAAAAGTCCAATTTGCAAGACTTTATTCTTGTCTGAACCATTAAATAATTAAATGGATGACCTCTGACATTGAGCTTTGAGTTTCTGGAAACATTCTATTTGAAACTGAGGGACTACATGATCGCAGTGCTATAGAAACAATTCTTGCACTTGGTGAGTTTGGGGGTGTTGAACTTCATGGTGTCTTCTAATACACTAAAACTCTTTTAGGAACCTAAGACTATTTTTGTGAGGTAGTACATACAAGGAAGATTCCAAAGAGAATTGCATCGCATTGCCATTAACAGTTGTTAACAGATGGACACAGTGAGAAAGAAGGGTTTCAATGCATTGCAGCTGAGTCAATGTAATTCTTTAGAACTGTAATTATTTATTACACACAAGTTTTGTAAATCATGCATTATTAGTAGAGCAGACAAATAAAAGTTCTGTACTTCAGAGGATAAATTGGTAAGGAATTTCTTCTATCTGCTGGTCCTAATACTGCTGTAGCGGAGCTACAAAACAGACCAATCTAAAATCAGACATAGGGAAGAATATAGGTGGTATGTCAAAGTATATTACACAGAGCAATATCAGGTTTGGAAAGAAGTTAAAATCAGGAGCCACATCAAAATAGGAAACGTCAAATAGCCAGAATCCAAGAGATGATCAGAAATCAGAATAGACATGCATTAATGAGTGCAACTCAACAAATATGCATTGACTGTCTCTGATGTGCTGAGCACCATGCTAGGTGACAGGAAAACATCAAGGTTACAAAGATTAGCTTAAAATAAGTTTGTTTCTAAAGGGGTTTATAGTCCAGTGGAAAAGATATATAGGTAAAACATAATTTTAAAATATTGCAATAGAAATAGCACCATACTACATGTGGTCTGTCATTACTTGCTCTTGCATTCACCATTATTATTTCTAACATTCATTGATGGTGTTTTGTGTAACTAAAATGTATTCATTTTCACTATTGAACAATTTTACATTGTGTGATGATACTACAATTCCAAATCTCAAAATAATACAAAGTAAATAATATATTGCTAAAAATAAAGGCATGTATACTTAATACAAAAACAAAATGAAGGGGATCAAAAGTACATATTTCAGAATGGTAATAACTCTGGTATAAAATGAAAAAAAAATAGGCCAGAAAGGAAGAAGCACATAGGTAAAATCGTAATAGTTCAGTGTTCTCATTTTTAAATGTGATGGCAGGTTCATAGTTGTTATTTTAATGTATACACACACACACATACCTTATATGCACACTTATATACATATATGCACATATATGCACATATATGCATATGTATGCGCATATATATTCATACATCTATATATTTACGCAATACATGTATTATATGTGTATATATATATATATATATATATATATAACCTAACAAAACAGCCAAATTTTTAAAGTTGTAATATATATTGCACTATAGTGACATATGTGTATGGAATGCAATGATCTAAGAAATAAAAAGAAGAAATGCATAGCTTGTTTGGGTGGATGGAGAAAGAGATTGTTTTTAAAGTGTGTTATATATAAGCTATATTTTTAAAGAATGTATAAATGTTTACCTCATTCAGAAAAAAAAAAATGGGTATTTCATAAAGAAAAATAAAAGTACCATCATGGAAGATTTTGTACATTTTGCTTATTATTTACTAATCCCTATATAGCATTTCTAACATATGTGTATGTAACAATATATAATTGTTAAATAAGTAAATAAAAGATGATATTTAGGATTGCTGGAGTGTAATGCGTGGATGTATGTATATGAGGAACTTGTAGGAAATAAGGTCAGAGAAGCAGAAAGAACAGCTTTAAAAATGTTATTGCCATTTTAAAAGATTTAAGGAAACTAATACGGTGTTTTAAATGTGGAAGTGATAAATTTGGATTTCAGTGGTAAGACACTCTGGTCACAACATGAAGAATAGCTTGGGAGTTGGGAGGATTGTGGTTGTGGTACCCTAGATCAGAAACATGGAAGCCAAGTAGGAGGTGGTAAACTAGTCCCAGCAGGAGGTGGTAACGTGGAGCTGAAACAACAACCATGGGAATGGCCTGGGGGGACTTCTCAAATTGTTAATGAAAAGTCTTGCTCTCAGTGTTTTACAAAAATTGTACTGTTCTTTCTTTTTGTTGTTGTTTTTTTTGTTTTTTTGGTTTTTTTGTTTGTTTTTTGAGTTGGAGTCTCACTCTGTCGCCTAGACTGGAGTGCAGTGACCGCTCCCGGCCACCGCAGCCTCGATCTGCTGGGCTCCGGCGATCCTTCCGCCTCAGTCTTCCAAATAGCTGGAACTACAAGCATGCGCTACCACACCCGGTTAATTTTTGATTTATTGTAGAGTTGAGGTCTCTCCAAGTTGCCCAGGCGGGTCTCGAACCCGCGGGCTCAGGCATTCCACTCACCTCAGCCTCCCAAGGTGCGGGATTACAGGCTGAGCCACCGAGCCCGACTCTGTTCTTTCTTTCAACATCACAAATTTTACTTTGGTTGGACATAACAATAGTAATTTGGATAACCTTTTTATATTTTATTTCTTAAAATTATATATATATAATTTTATATATATATTAGATTCAAGGGATGCACACATATATATGTATGTATGTATATATGTATATATATACACACATATGTATGTGTGTATATATATATATATAATTAGATTCAAGGGATACACATATGTATTCATTACATGAAATACTGTGTAGTGGTGGGGACTGGGTCTCAGGTGGCCCATTCGCCAGATAGTGAACATTGTGCCCCATAGGTAGTTTCTAAACCCTAACCTCCCTCACTCCTTCCCCATTATTAGTGCCCCCAGTGTCTATTATTGACATCCTTGTGATCATTTAGCTCCCACGTATGAATGAAAACATGCAGTGTTTGGTTTTCTGTTTCTGAGTCAATTTACTTAGGATGATGATCACCAATTCCATCCACGTTGCTTCAAAGAGCATGATTTCATTATTTTGATGGCTGTGGTATTCCATGGCATAAATGTACCACATTTTAATCATCTACTGATCAGTTGATGAGCATTTAGGTTGATTCTACATCTTTGCAATTGCGAAATGTGCTGTGATGAACATGTGGGTGAAGGTGTCTTCTTTGTATAACGACCTCTGTTCCTTAGGGTAGATACCTAGTAGTGGGATTTCTGGATCAAATGGTAAATCTACTTTTAGTTCTTTGAGTAATATCCATACCAATTTCCATAGAGGTTGTGCTAATTTACATTCCCACTAACAGTGCATTAAGTATTTCCTTTTCTCTGCACCTACGCCAGCATCTATTATTATTTTAATTTTTTAGTAATGGCCATTCTAACTGGTGTAAAATAGTATCTCACTGTGGTTTAAATTTTCATTTCCCTGATTATAAGTGTGGTTGAGAATTTTTCCATGTGTTTGTCAACCATTTCTATATCTTCTTTTGAGAGATGTCTGTTCGTTATGTTTGCCCACTTTTTAATGTGGTTATTTGCTTCATTCTTGTTTATTTGTTTGAGTTCTTTGTAGAATCTGGATATCAGTCCTTTGTCAGATGTATAGTTTGTGAATATCTTGTCCCATTCTGTAGGTGACCTATTTCCTCTGTTGATTATTTCTTTTTCTGTGCAGAAACTTTTTAGCTTTTGTCCCACTTATTTATTTTTGTTTTAGTTGCATCTGCTTTTGGGGTTTTAGCCATAAATTATCTGCCTGGCTGATATTCATAGGAGTTTTTTCTAGGTTTTCTTCTAGGATTTTAATGATTTCAGGTTTGATCCACCTTGACTTAATTTTTGTATATAGGAAGAAATATAGATCAAGTTTCTTTTTTCTGCATGTAGCTATCCAATTTTCCCAGCACCATTTGTTGAACACAATGTCCTTTTCCCAGTGTATGTTTTTGTCTGCTTTGTCAAAGATCAATTGATTGAAGGTATTTGGTTTTATTTCTGGATTCTCTATTCTGTTTCATTTGTCCCCATGTCTGCTCTTGAACCAATGCGATGCTGTTTTGGTTACTATAGCCTTGTAGTATAATTTGAAGTCAGGTAATGTAGTGTATCCAGCTTTGTTCTTTTTGCTTAGGATTGCTTTGGCTATTCTGGCTCTTTTCTGGTCATATATGAAATTTAGGGGTTTTTTTCTAATTCTGTGAAAAATGACATTGATAATTTGAGAGGGATTGCATTTAATCTGTAAAATTACTTTGGGTAATATGGTCATTTTAATAATGTCGATTTTTTCCAATCTATGACCATGAGATGTTGTTCCATTTGTTTATGTCCTCTACAATTTCTTTCATCAGAGTTTTATAGTTCTTCTTGTAGAGATCTTTCTCCTCCTTGATTAAATTTCTTTTTAGGTATTTTAGCTTTTTGGTTGCTATTGTAAATTGAGGTCTTGATTTGATTCTCAGCTTGGTTACTGTTCGTATATAGCAATGCTACTGATTTGTGTGTGTTTATTTTGTATCCTGAAACTTTATATAACTCATTTATCAAGTCCAGGAGTCATTCAGAGGAGTCTCTGGAGTTCTCTAGGTAGGGAATCATATCATTGGCATACAGAGACAGTTCGATTTCTTATTTCGATTTCTTATTTTCCAGTTTAGATACCCTTTATTTTTCTTTCCTGATTTCACTGGCTAGGACTTCCAGTAATATGTTGAATTGTAGTAGTAAAAGTGGACATGCTTGTCTTGTTCCAGGTCTGAGGGGGAATAAATTCAACTTTTCTGTTCAGGATGACATTGGTTATGAATTTATCATATATAGCTCTTATTATTTTAAGGCATGTTTCCTCCATACCTATTTTGCTGAGGGTTTTTATCATGAGGGGATGTTGGATTTTATCAAATGCTTTTCTACATCTATTGAAATAATGATATGGTTTCAGTTTTTAATTCTATGTATGCAATTGATCACATTTAGTTGACTTGCATATGTTGAACTACCCTTGCATCCCTAGGATAAAACTCACTGGTCGTGGCGTATTATTTTTTTAAGGTGCTGTCAAATTCTGTTAGTTGATATTTTGTTGAGGATTTTTGCATCTATGTTCATGAGAGATATTGGCCTATAGTTTTGTTGTTGTTGTTGTTGTTGTTGTATCTTTTCTTGGCTTTTGTATCAGAGTGATACTAGCCTTGTAGAATTAGTTAGAAAGGATTTCCTCCTCTTCAATCTTGAGGAATAGCTACAGTAAAATTGGTTTCAGTTCTTCTTTGAAGGTCTTGTAGAATTTAGCTGTGAGTCCATCAGGTCCTGAACGTGTTTTTTGTTGGGAGACTTCAACTTATTGTTTCGTTCTTGCTGCTTGCTATTGGCCTGTTCAGGGTTTCTATTTATTTCTGATTCAAAGTAGGGAGGAATTGTACGTTTCCAAGAATGTATCCATTTCTTCTAGATTGTCTAGTTTGTTTGCATAGAGGTATTCATAATCATATCAGATGATCTTTTGAATTGGTGTTGTATCATCAGTTGTAATGTCTCCTTTTTCATTTCTGATTGAGCTAATCTGAGCCTTCTTTCTTTGTTTCTTAATTAATCTACCTAGTAGTCTATACTTTTTATGTTTTCAAAGAATTAACTTTTTGTTTCATTGATCCTTTGTACTTTTTAAAATTTCAATTTCATTTAGTTCTGTTCTTCATTATTTCTTTTCTTCTGCTAGCTTTGGGTTTGGTTTATTTGTGTTCTTCTAGTACCTTGAAATATGATTATCAACATAAGTATTTCTGTTTGCTTAATATAGGCCTTAAATGCTATAAACTTTTCTCTGAGTACAGCTTTGGCTATGTCCCAGAGGTTCTGATAGCTTGCTTTGTTGTTGTCATTCATTTCAATTTTTTAAAAATTTCCATCTTGATTTCATTGTTGATTCAAGGATCATTCATTAACAAATTGTTTAACTTCTATATCTTTGGTTTCATAATTCTTCTTGGAGTTAATTTCTAGTTTTATTCCTCCATGGTCTGAGATGATGTTTGATATGATTTTGATTTTTTTAATTTATTGAGACTTGATTTGTGGCCTATCATATGGCCTATCTTGATGAATGTTCCATGTGCTGATGAGAAAAATGTATATTTTGCAGTTTTGGGGATGGAATTTTCTGTAGATCTCTTTTAGTTCTATTTCTTCTAGAGTCCTGT
>CAUYQG010078225.1:0-24599 GCA_963574415.1 Tarsius wallacei | reverse complement strand
CCCAGGCTCCCGGACTTTCCCAGGAGGCTGACAGCTCATCTCCAGCTCAGCCTGTGAGAGAATATGAGTCTGCCCTTAATTGGCAACAGGGAGGAGCTGAACTCCATGTACCTGTCAGATAGCATCACGCTGAACTCCCCGCAGCTCAGCATTACCAAATGCCTGGTTGCAAAAAATAGCATTAATGGGGGATATAAGACATGCATTCCCCCCATTCCCCTTGATTCCTTATGTTTATGCACCGAGTGGCCAGACCTTCAGAGACCTTCCGAGAGGTGGGCGCTTGCACATAATATGTGGCCTCTTGCTGGCTCTATTGAACAGGGCTGGCCAGTGACACTGCTGGCCTCCGTCTTTAAGGGTGAACACGTTAAGGATGAGGCTTACTCTGTCAGGCAAGTTTCTACTTTTCAAATATTTGTGTGACAGCCTCCAAGAATGGCCGCCAATGATCCCCGCCTCCTTGGCATTCATGCCTCTGTGGAGTCAATCACCTCCCGCGCTGAATAGGCCTGGCCTTTGCAACGAGTAACATCTACCAGAAACGATGAAGTGGGGCTTTTGAATCTAGGTCGTAAGGGGTATTGTGGCTTCTACCGTGTTCTATCATATACTGCTCTCCCTGGAGGAAGTCAGCTGCCATGTTGGGAGGACACAGCAGCACTGTGGAGAGGTTCACGTGGTGAGGCACTGAGGCCTCCTGCCCACAGCCAGCACTAACTTGCCAGCACGTGAGTGAGTCATCTTAGTACATTCTCAGCTGGGCGCAGTAGTTCACACCTGTAATCCCAACACTTTGGGAGGCAGAGGGGAGGGAATTGCCTGAGCCTACGGGTTCGAGACCAACCTGGGCAACATGGTGAGACCTCGTCTCTACAATAAATCAAAAAATCAACCGGGCATGGTAGTGTGCACCTGGAGTTCCAGCTACTTGGAAGGCTGAGACGGAAGGATCGCCTGAGCCGAGCAGGTCGAGGCTGTGGTGGTTGTGAGTGTGCCACTGCACTCCAGCCTGGGCCACAGAGTGAGATTCCTACTCAAAAAAAAAAAGAAAAGAAAAGAAAAGAAGAAGTACATTCTCCAGGCTGGGCACGGTGGCTTACGCCTATACTCCCAGCAGTCTGGAAGACCGAGGCAGGAGGATCCCTTGAATCTAGGAGTTCAAGAGCAGCCTGGACAACATAGGGGGACCTCATTGCTACAAAAAAATTTAAAAATTAGCCAGGTATGGTGGCATGCACCTGTAGGATTGCTAACTACTTGGGAGGCTGAAATGGGACGATCACTTGTGGCCAGGAGGTTGAGGCTGTGGTGAGCCGTGATTGTGCCACTGCACTCCAGCCTGGGTGACAGAGTGGCACTCTGTCTCAAAAGAAAGAAAGAGAGAGAGAGAGAGAGAAAGGAAGAAAGAAAGGAAGGAAGAGAGAAAGAGAGGAAGAAAGAACAAGAAAAGAAAAGAAAAAAGTACATGTTCCAGCCCCAACTTTTGCAAGCTTTTATAGTATATAACTTTCATATCTCTAAATCACAAGTTGTATTGTTACTTGATTTTTCTGTTTTAGATAGTATCTATTGATCTTCCCACATTTCATTTTTTTTTTTTTTTTTTTGAGTTGGAGTCTCACTCTTTCACCCAGACTGGAGTGCAGTGGCCGCTCCCGGCCACCGCAGCCTCGAGCTGCTGGGCTCCGGCGATCCTTCCGCCTCCGCCTTCCAAGTAGCTGGAACTACAGGTGCGCGCTACCACGCCTGGCTAATTTTTTGATTTATTGTAGAGGTGAGGTCTCGCTTGCCCAGGCGGGTCTCGAACCCGCCAGCTCAGGCAATCCACTCACCTCAACCTCCCAAGGCGCAGGATTTCAGGCTGAGCCACCGAGCCCGGCTCCACTTTTCATTTTTAACAGTGAGAAATACAAATTACCTCAAAACTTCGTTGATTAAGACAGCAACAAGCATGTATTATCTATCAGGCTCTTTCTTTTCTTTTTTGGGGAGGATGGGAGTCTCGCTCTGTCACCTGGGCTGGAGTGCCTTGGTGCAATCATAGCTCACCGCAATCTTGAACTACTAGGTTCAACTGACACTTCTGCCTCAGTCTCCCAAATAGCTGAGACTACAGACATGTGCCACTGAGCCCGGCTGTGTCACTTTCTTCTCCTCTCAATATATTACAGTGTTAGTAGGATCAATATTTATATTAATATACAGTCACATGTGGCACGATGATGTTTTGGTCAGTGGTGAATCACATATACGAAAGTGGTCCCACAAGATTATAATGGAGCTAGCTGAGTGTGGTGGCTCACATCTGTGATTCTAGCACTTTGGGAGGTGGAGGCGAGAGGATTACTTATGCCCAGGGATTCAAGACCAGCCTGGGCAACTTGGCAAGACCTCGTCTCTATGATAAACCAAAACATTAACCGGGCACAGTGGCACGTGCCTGTAGTTCCAGCTCCTTGGGAGGCTGAGGTGGAGGGATTTCCTGGGCCCAGCAGGTCGAGGCTGTGTGGCTGTGAGCGTGCCACTGCACTCCAGCCTGGGCAATAGAGTGAGACTCCGACTCAAAAAAAAAAAAAGATGATAATGGAGCTGAAAAGTTTCTATTGCCTGGTGATGTCATAGTGCAACGCATTTTTCATGAGTTTGTGGTGATGCAGGTATAAACAAACCTCAGCACTGCCCGTCATATAAAAGTTTAGCACATACAATTATGTACAGTACATGCTACTTGTTAATGGTAACAAACAACTCTGTTTCTGGTTTACATATTTACTACACTATACTTTTTTTTTTTTTGAGTTGGAGTCTCACTCTGTCACCCAACTGGAGTGCGGTGGCTGCTCCTGGCCACCGCAGCCTCGACCTGCTGGGCTCTGGTGATCCTTCCACCTCAGCCTTCCAAGGAGCTGGCACTACAGGCGTGCGCTACCACGCCCGGCTAATTTTTTGATCTATTGTAGAGATGAGGTCTCGCCAAGTTGCCCAAGCAGGTCTCAAACCTGCGGGCTCAGGCAATCCACTCACCTCAGCCTCCCCAAGTGAGGGATTACAGTCTGAGCCACCGAGCCCGGCTACTACACTATACTTTTTTATCATTATTTTAGAGAATATTCCTTCTACTTAGAAGAAAAATTGGCCAGGCACTTTGGCTTACACCTATAATCCAAGCACTTTGAGAGGCCAAGATGGGAGGATTGCTTGAGCCCAGAAGTTCAAGACTAGCCTGAGCAACAGAGCAAAACCTCGTCTCTGCAAAAAAGTTAAAAAATTAGCTGGGTGTGGTGATGTGCGCCTATAGTCCCAGATACTTAGGGGACTGAGATGGGAGGATTGCCTCAGCCCAGGAGGTCGAGGCTGTGGTGAGCAGTGATCGTGCCACTGCACTTCAGCCTGGGTGACAGAGCGAAACTCTGACTCTAAAACAAAAAGCAAAAAGAAAAAGTTAACAGCGAAAGGGCCTCAGGCAGGTCCTTCTGGGTGTTCCAGAAGAAGGCATTGTTATCATAGGAGATGACAGCTCCGAGTGCGTTTTTCCCCCTGGAGACCTTCCGCCTGGAAGACGGTGATATGATGACCCTGACCCTGTGTAGGCCTAGGCTCATGTGTGTGTCTGTGTCTTCATTTTTATAAAAAGTATAAAATAAGTTAAAAGACTTTAAAAATGGAAAAAAAGCTTATAGAGTAAGAATACAAAGAAAGAAAACATTTTTGTATTTGTATTTTAAGCTAAGTATTATTACAAAATAGTCAAAAAGTTAAAAAAAGGAGAAAATGTATAAAGAGTTACAGTAAGCTAAGGTTTATCTATTACTGAAGGAAGAAAAATGTGTAATAAATTTAGTGTAGCCCATGCGTACAGTGTCTATAAGGTCTGCGGTAGTGGATGACAATGTCCTCGGTCTTCACATTCACCCGTCACTCTCTGACACACCCAGAGCAACTTCCAGTCCCGCAAGCTCTGTTCGTGGTAGGTGCCTGTAGGCTGACCATTTTCACCTTCTTTTTTTTTTTTCAGTCAGATTCTCACTGTGTCTCCCAGGCTGGAGTGCACTCCTGGCACACTCACAGTCACCGCAGCCTCGACCTGCTGGGCTCAGGCGATCCTTCCATCTCAACCTTCCAAGTAGCTGGAACTACAGGCATGTGCCACCACGCCCTGCTACTTTTTTGATTTATTGTAGAGATGAGGCCTCACCATGTTGCCCAGGCTGGTCTTGAACCCATAGGCTCAGGCAATCCTCTCGCCTCCACCTCCCAAAGTGCTGGGATTACAGGTGTCAGCCACCATGCCCAGCCATTTTCACCTTCTCTACCGTATTTTTTTTACTGTGCCATTTCAATATTTCAGTACATAAATACTTACCTTTGTTTTTCAATTGCCTACCATATTCAGTACAGTCATGTGCAGTACAGGTTTGTAGCCTAGGAGCGATAAGGCTATCCCATATAACCTAGGGTGGAGTTGGCTAGATCATTCAGGTTTGTGTAAGTCACTTCTGATGTTTGCACAGCCGTGAGATCGCCTAATGACACGTTTCTCAGAATGTATTCCTGTCATTAAGCGATGCATAACTGTACTATCAACTTTCGATAATTGTATTATTATGACTACAAAATGCTACTCATAGCAGAGTGTTTTTCTTTTTTGTATTATTACTTTATTATTATTATTATTATTATTATTATTACTATTATTATTATTTGAGTTGGAGTCTCACTCTGTCTCCCAGACTGGAGTACAGTGGCCGCTCCCAACCACCGCAGCCTTGACCTGCTGGGCTCCGGTGATCCTTCTGCCTCAGCCTTCCGAGTAGCTGGAACTACAGGCGCGCGCTACCACGCCCGGCTGATTTTTGATTTATTGTAAAGATGAGGTCTCGCCAAGTTGCCTGGGTGGGTCTCGAACTCGTGGGCTCAGGCAATCCACTCACCTGGGCCTCCCAAAGTGCTGGGATTACAGGCCGAGCCACCGAGCCCGGCCTCTTGCATTATTTCATTTTGTTTTTTTACATTGAGGATAATTATTGTCTTGTCCTTGTGCTTAATTTGCATGTATTTATTACTGGTTTGTATTTGAACAATTGTCTAAACTCTTCAATACTTTCAAACATATCAAGTGTTCCACCAGTTTCCTTCAATGGAAACAGTTGTTTGGAGACTACTCCTGGAATGTTCTGGTGCCCTCTAGGCCTGCTGTGTGGCTAGCATCCTGGGATTTTGCTTTACTCTCATCACCTGGAGGTTCCTGTTACCTCTTCTTTGTATTTCTTGTTTCTAATATTTCAATATCTTTGTTTTTATTGACTAAAGTACAGTGAATTGCATATCTCATTGTGTTTCTTTCATTACAGGTTGCCAGGAAGCTCAGAACTCAGTCTATGACTATTTAAAATAAGGTATACAGAAATGTATGAAATAAATTTTTGACATTTTCACCTTATCCTTGGACTTATCCTATTTCTTCTAACTTTGCTTTTTCTTCCCATTCATGATCCCATTAAAAAAAAAAGTGTTATAGTCTGACTGGGCGTGGTGGCTCATGCTTGTAATCTCAGCACTTTTGGAGGCCAAGGCAGGAGGATTGCTTGAGCCCAGGAGTTTCAGACCAACCTGGGTAACATAGCGAAATCTCACCTCTACAAAAAATAAAAAAAATAAAAAAATTAGCCCTGCATGGTGGTGCATGCCTGTAGTCCCAGCTACTCAGGAGGCTGAGGCAGAAGAATTGTCTGAACCCAGGAGGTCAAGCCTGCAGGGAGTCATGATCATGCCACTGCACTCCAGCCTGGGCGATAGAGTGAGATCCCAAATTAAAAAAAAATTATGTTAACCCTTTGCTCACCCTCAAATCCCCTCTTGAATGAGGAAGAGCATAATCAGTTCATGACTTTTACCCAAGATGGCAAAAAACCCAAGATGGTGTCAAAGAGTTGAACACAAGGCAAAACTCTTGAAGTGAAGCCAAGAATCCAAAACCAGAAATGAAAAAAGAGCCCCGCAAGTCAGAGGAGCAGGAGGAGGCTGAAAATTCAGGGGTGCATCCGGAGATGAGAACCAGGGGAAGGTCAGAACAGACTTCAACCCAGAAGGAGTGGGACCATTTCCCTGTGAACTTGTGGGGCTTCTTGACCTGCTCTGCAGCTCCGCAGCCCTCCTGGCCATGAGGGTCCCTTGTGGGCGGGACTCCCGGTTCCCACCCCCACCTCTGCGGGCTCCTGGTCCTTCTTCCCGCTGCTCCCTGCTCTTGTCATTTTCAGAGGAAGCTGGGGAGAGAAGAATGAGGAAAAGATGAGCTCTTGAACAGATACCAGCCTCGTTTTGCAGGGAGCTGAGAGTCATGCATGGAGGATTATGAAGAAAGCTGGAAAACTCATTGCTTCCTGAGGAAGCGGTGTCTCTGCCTCAGTCCACGGGAACCCCCATCCTCATGCCCCGCCTCCGCTGGGACCCGTCTGTCAGTTTCCGTCCTCTTCTGGGTCTTCAGTCTCTTCCTCTCTCTGGAATCTTCTCCTGGCTCCCTGTTCAAGCTGTTCTCATCCTCTGAAAGCTCCTTCCTGCTTCCTCTAGCTCTGCCTTCCCTTTCCTTCACAGCCAACTCTCTTGACCGGTTTCTTCCTCTCCGTTCCTGTGGCCACTGTAGAGATCCACTCCCTGCTATGACCAGTTGGCCTTGTGGCTGCCACATTCATCTCCATCTTGATGTTCCTCAACTGACTTGCATTATCTGTTGACCCCTGCTTTCTCCCCCTTGAAACGGCCATTCTCTTTGGTTTATACAGCTCACTTATTCATTTCTTCTCCTCTGGTCTCTTCTTCTTCCCACAAGCTTCAATTCTTTCACCATTCTCCTTTATTTTATTTATTTTATTTGTAGGAGTCTCACTCTGTCGCCCAGGCTAGAGTACAGTAGCACACTTCCGGCCACTGCAGCTTCGACCTGCTGGGCTCAGGCGATCCTTCCGCCTCAGCCTTCCAAGTAGCTGGAACCACAGGCATGCATCACCACACCTGGCTAATTTTTTTTTTTTAATTGTAGTGACGAGGTCTCACCAGGTTGCCCAGGCTGGTCTCGAGCCCCTGGACTCAGGCAATCCTCTTGCCTCTGCCTCCCAAAGTGCTGGGATTACAGGTGTGAGCGACTGCATCTGGCTCATTTATTCCTTTTATCTCCATTCCCTAGTCTCACCACTATTCTGTTTAATATTGAAATATGAAACCGTAATCCCAACAAGATTTGTGATTAATTACAAGCATATTGTTTACAAATTCCCTATTACCTAATTTAATATTCACATCTCCAATACACGTTACAACGATCCCCTTTACATAGATGAGAAAACAGAGGCTCAGAGAGGGGCGATAGCTTCCCTGAGGTAACACAGCAAAAAGTATGACAAGCAGGACTCAGAGTTAGACCTTCTGATCACAGGTGCTATGCCTTATCCCCTATTCCATATCAAGGGCAAATGTCCAGTGTCTCTGGAGGAGAATTCAGGTTGGTGCCCAAGACTCAGCATGAAGATGATCCTATAAAAAGAAACTGCTCATATTTATCCAGTGGGTGCCCTGCCTGGAGCAATGGTATCATTCATCATTGAGCAACTGTGTCCTGAGCCCCTGCTGGGTGTGTCACCAGCTCTGTGGACCTGCGAAGCTTCCATGTCTCCTTCTGTCCTCAGAGGAATGAAGCCATCTCCCAGTGAATCATAGATGACTAATCAAAACGCACACACTCCCGGACTCTCTGGCCAACTCTTCAAACCAGGAAGGGGTAGGGAAGGGGTGGAGTTGTTATAGGATGGAAAGACCAGAGGAGAGCAAAAGAGGAGACAGAAGGATTGGAAGGGAAGAAAGGAAGGCAAGAAGGAGAGGAGGGGGGAAGGGAGGATAGAGCACCTGTTTTATTCTTTTTTTTTCTGAGTTGGAGTCTCACTTTGTTGTCTAGGCTGGAGTGCAGTGGCACTATCCAGGCTTACTGTAGCCTTGACTTCCTGGACTCAGGCGATTCTTCTGCTTCAGCCTCCCAAGTAGCTGGGACTACAAGTGCACACCAACACACCCTGTTAATTTAAGAAAAAAATTTTAATGTAAAGATAGGGTCTTGCTATGTTGCCCAGGCTGGTCTCAAACTCCTGGGCTCAATTGATCCTCCCACCTCGGTCTCCCAAAGTATTGGGATTATAGGCATGAGCCACCATGCCCAAGCCCCCATTGTTTTTCTAGTAAAACAGATCAGTGTTCTAAGTGTCTAACAAATACATATTTGCTAGCATTTTATAGTATATGCCATTTCAGGCATGTGATTCTTTTAAGCTACATAAAGACCTTGTACTTTAAGTAAAAATTTTTTATCCGACTTTGCAAATGAGGAAACCGAGATTCTGGGAGGTTAGGAATCATTTGACCCCACAGATAACATAGAAGAAATGGAAAGACTTTGAATTTTGATGCTCAACAGACTTGGATTCAAATCCAGACTATCCGCGATTTTTCAACACAGCCTTTGTCAAGTGACTTAACATCTCAGAGCTTTGGTTTCCTCTTCTGTAAAATGAGAATGATAACAGCTCTAATCCTTTAGGGTCAATTGGGGGATTCAATATGATACTGCATGGCATATAGAAAGGCCTCAATAAATGCTAGCCATCTGGTTTCTGTATTATTGTCGTCATTACTACCATTACTATTACTAACGTATCTGGAAGTGCTAGTGTTTTCATTTAGTCTAGCAAACCAGCTGCTATCTCTCACAGTCAATCAAAGACGAGAGGCAGAAACTAGGAGAAAAGGCGGTCTTGATTTCTACAGCCAGGTTACAGGGAGATGGGTTGGCATCATTATCAAACCCACTCAAAGTAACACAAACTTATTCCCAGTATTATGTGTCCGGAAGTCATAGCCCTTCTCCCACCCCAAATCGAGATTAAGAAGCCTACGTGCAGTTTCAGCATGACTCAAGATCTATGTTAATGTTTTCTGGTACGTGACCTGAAAGTCTCCGGGTCATGCTGACTCTTCTAGAGAACATTCTGGAATTTACAGCATTTAAAAAAATAGTTTTCCAGAGGAAAGGGTGGACAATTGCCCCATTTGAAAGGAAAGGAAGGTCACAGCATTTAAAATGATAGTTTTAGATTGTTTTAAAACACAATTGTAATGATCGCCTGTTTCCAGAGTCATAGCCTATAACACCATAGCATGTATTCAACAACTGTTAGTATTCCCCTACACAGCCCACAGTCCCATTTCCCTAAGAAAACATAGCTAACGGTTGTTGGAGGCAGGCTGGCCATGGCACTTGACTTTATTACCAGTACTCTTCTGCAGTATCTTACTGCTTACCTCTCTGTTTAGCACTTTAAAAATGCAACTAGACTATATGATCTACCTCCATGACTCTAAACTTCTTTCCACTTCAAAAGGAATATTCGGCCAGGCCTGGTGGCTCAGCCTGTAATCCCAGCACTTTGGGAGGCCGAGGTGAGTAGATTGCCTGAGCTTGTGGGTTTGAGACTAGCCCGGGCAACTTGGTGAGACCTCATCTCTACAATAACTAAAAAAACTAGCTGGGTGTGGTAGCGTGTGCCTATAGTTCTGGCTACTTGGAAGGCTAAGGCAGAAGGATCACCAGAGTCCAGCAGGTCAACGCTCGCTGGGGTGGACATGAGCATGCGACTGCACTCCAGCCTGGGTGACAGAGTGAGACTCCAACTAATTAAAAAAAAAAAAAAGAATATTTGACACCAGGCGTTGGTGGCTCATGCCTATGACCTCAGCACTTTGGGAAGCTTAGGTGGAAGGATTGCTTGAGGCTAGGATTTCGAGACCAGCTGGGCAACATAGCAAGACCTCTTCTCTACAAAAAAGAAAAAAAAAAGCTGGATATAATGGTGCATTGGTACATTCCCGTAGTCCCAGCTACTTGGGAGGCTGAGTCAGGAGGATCACTTGAGCCCGGGAGTTCTAGGCTGCAGTGAGCTATGATTGTACCATTGCACCCCAATCTGGGTGACAGAATGAGACCATCACAAGAAAAATTTAAGTGAAATTTTTTTATCCGATTTTGCAAATGAGGAAACCGAGATTCTGGGAGGTTAGGGAATCACTTGACCCCTGAGATAACGTACAAGAAATGGAAAGGTTTTGAGTTTTGATGCCCAACAGACTTGGATTCAAATCCAGACTAGCAGCGATTTTTCAACACAGCCTTTGTCAAGTGACTTAACATCTCAGAGCTTTGGTTTCCTCTTCCGTAAAAAAAGATATTCTGATATCTTAAGATCAATTGTTCAGAGTGCCCAATTATCCTCTGCTGCTTGGGGGAAGGACTTGTGTGTCATCTGTATTGTAGCCTTAAATTTCGGATATGAAGTGTCCTAATTATTTTTACGTTTGAGTACGCAATCATTTCTGTACACACAACCAACTAAGAAGCCTGCAATAATGGGCAGAGTTTAATGCTGAAATTAATCTTAAAGCAAAGTTAATCAGCACATAATCATCTTTGTGATTAGGTACAAATGAAAGCTATTTGTGCAAATGAAAATAATTGGTAATATTTTGTGCAATCAAACCAAGCACAGGGGTTTCTCGGGAGGAACAGTAATTCAGTACGTGGGTGGGTAATACAATTATAGCTACCGGTGTCTCTAAATTGCTCAAGGAAAGGATTGGCCACTGAGTCTCTAAGATGCTTACTACAATGCCTGACTGTTGCAAGGATTCATTAAATGCTAGCTCCGCCTCTTTCATGCTCATTCCCTCTTCTTCTTCACCTTTCTCTTTCCATTACTCTTCTTCCTGTACCTTAACCTTGACCGAGATGGTCCCAGGACCACTGCCTCGGTTTCCAGGGTTGAGAGTGAGGATGAAGCAGGTGTCTGGAGACCCCTGCTCAGGCATCTGGGAAGAAGGAAAAAACTACTCTGGAAAACATGATTTTAGCATTCATTGGGAAGCTCCACCATGATACTTTCTTAGATAAGAAAGGCAACCCAGGGCCCGGCGCTGTGGCTCAAGCCTGTAATCCCGGCACTTTGGGAGGCCGAGGCGAGAGGATTGCCTGAGTTCAGGGGTTTGAGATCTGGACGACTTGGGGAGACCTCATCTCTACAGTAAATCAAAAAATTAGCTGGGCGTGATGGCGGGCGCCTGTAGTTCCAGCTACTTGGAAGGCTGAGGTGGAAGGATGTCCTGAGCCCAGCAGGCTGAGGCTGCGGTGGCCATGAGCATGCCACTGCACTCCAACTTGGGCGACAGAGTGAGACGCCAATTCACAAAAAAAAAAAAAAAAAGAAAGAAAGAAAGAAAGAAGAAAAAAAGAAAAAGAAAGAAAGGCAACCCGCAAAAAGTCAGACTATGGTCATTTTTAACAGGATGAGGTTACCGGAGTTAAAAAGAGCAGTAGCCGGGCTTGGTGGCTCAGCCTGTAATCCGCGCCTTGGGAGGCCGAGGCGAGTGGATTGCCTGAGCCCGCGGGTTCGAGACCCGCCTGGGCAACTTGGCGAGACCTCATCTCTACAATAAATCAAAAAATTAGCCGGGTGTGATAGCGCGTGCCTGTAGTTCCAGCTACTTGGAAGGCTGAGGCGGAAGGATCGCCGGAGCCCAGCAGGTCGAGGCTGCGGTGGCCGGGAGCGGCCACTGCCCTCCAGTCTGGACGACTGAGGGACACTCCAACACACACAAAAAAAGACAGAGCAGTAGCAGTAGCAGAATGAAAAGGTGGCTATGTATCTATGCAGACTATGAATAATATGGTTTGAATAGTTGGGGGAATGCGGCCTAGCCTTAGTAATCCCTTTGTCTGTGAATCCTTTCTGCCTTACTCTATCAGCCTGTTGGATGTTTCTCCAATATATGTTAGTTAGTATATGGGGAGGGGGGGCATTATTGGCATTATTTTTTGGAGGGCAAAAAATTGGCATTATTTTTTGGAGGGCAAGCCCCTTGTAGTACCGGCTTCCCCCGCTAGGTGGGTGTCCTAGGAACCCACAGCATCAGTGTACCAGCTGGCATTGCCATGAGAGGCTGCGTGTGGCTTCGGTCCATTTTTTCCAACACATTTGTCCGTTTCACGATGAAGGATTTACGAGTGCACCTGCCACACCTTGCTGAGTGTTCAGAAGTTTTTGATCATAAAAGGCAGGACCCCCCCGCACCCCACCCTCCCTATTCATGAGATCTCACCTGAGCAACTTTTGTGTTTGCTTGTTTCCCTGGATGAAAAAAGTCCTCAAAGGGAGACATCAAGAGCGGCTCTCACGGATGATCTGAAGGCCCGGATGCAAGAAGCTCCAACGCTGCTGTCCCTGAAAACCTGGACACCGCCACGCTCATCCACAGGCCAATTCTGCCTTCTCCTGCCATTCTTGTCTACACTAAATCATCACGTGGGTCCAGCTGTCCGCAGATTCGCATGTCTGTGCCTAGACTGCAAGGGAGGCTGGGAGAGGAAGTCGAGTTTCTGGCTTTGGCTTCAGAGAGTCGGGATCAATTTCCCAAAGATAGAAAAGCTGTTCAAACATTGATAAGGGATGAGTCTTCCCTTATCCACTCCTCACCCTCTTCCCTTCCCTTCCTGAACAACTCCTTCCAAAAGCCATTAGACGGGACCAAACTAATGAGACATCTGCCCTGGGACAGGAGAGGTAGTTGTGGTGTGGGATGTCCAGGCTGACTGAGGTGAGTCGTCTCTATACAGGGAAGAGGGTGGATGCCGGAAGCAGAATATCAGATCCTGGCTGGGATTAGGAGAGCCCCAGCAAGACAGCAGGGAGCACTGGAGAATGGAGCCTGAGCAGGGTGACGAGAGTTGGTGTTCACACAAGAAGAAATGTCAGAGTCCAAGAGCATTAGGAGGGTACGGACTGAATGTTTGGGTCCTACTAAACCTCATATGTTAACGCTTACATTCCCAATGCGATGAAATTTGGAGGTGGGGGTCTTTGGGAGATAATTAGATTATGAATGGAATGTGCCCTTATAAAAAGAGGAGGATGTTGGGCGCAGTGGCCCATGTCTGTAATCCCAGCACTTTGGGAGGCAGAGGCGAGAGGATTGCCTGAGTCCGGGGGTTTGAGACCAGCCTAGGCAACTTGGCAAGACCTCGTCTCTATAATAAATAAAAAAAAAATTAGTCGGTGGTAGTTCCAGCTACTTGGAAGGCTGAGGTAGAAGGATCTCCTAAGCCCAGCAGACCGAGGCTGTGGCGGCTGTCAGCATGCCACTGCACTCCAGCCTGGGCAACAGAAAAAAATAAAAAGAGGAGACATAGGATCACTTTCTCCGTTCTCTGTTGTATAAGGGCATGATGAGAACACAGTCTTCTGCAAACCAAGAAGAGTGACTTCACTAGAAACCAGATCTCCTGGTGACTGGATCTTGGACTTCTCAGTCTTTAGAACTGTGAGCAATAAATCTATGGTTTGTTCAAGTCACTCAGGCTGTGACATTCTGTTATACTGACCTATGATGGTTAATTTTATTGTCAACGTGACTGGGCTAAGGAATTCCCAGATATTGGTAAACGTTATTTCTGGTTGTTTCTATGAGGATGTTTCCTGCAGAGATTAACATTTGAGTCAGGAGAGACTGAGTGAAGGAGATCCATCCTCCCTACTGTAAGCAGGCATCATCTAATCTGTTGAGGACCCAGATAGAACAAATGGTAGAGGACGGGCAAATTTGCCCTCTCTCTCCTTGGGCTGGGACATCCATCTTCTCCTGTCCTTGAACATTGGAGCTTCTGGTTCTTGGGCCTCTGGACTCTGCGAGTTACACTAGCCCTTCAAACTCCCCTGCTACACACACACCAGATCTTAGGCCTTTGGCCTCGAACTGGGAGTTACACCCTACATCTCAGGCCTTGGACTCAGACTGAATCATACCACTGGCTTTCCTGGGTCTCCAGTAGATGGTATATTGTGGGACTTCTTGGCCTCCAGAATCACATGAGCCAATTCCCATAATAAAGTATATACACACACACACACACACATATACACACACTGAGGGTGCTAAAAATATGTCTACACATTTTAAGAGATGTTCGCTGTAATAAGAAGTATCTGGACACAGACGGTAACCACTTCGAGCACCTCTTGTAATTGCAGAAGTCAATGTGACTTGTATTCATCTTATTGAGTATTACAATTTTAATACAGTTTTTTTCCTTTCTTAAAATGCGTATACATCTTTTGGCACCTTCTGTATATGCATATATACAAGGGGGGACTCCAAAAAACCAGAATTATTTTTTGGAAAGCAGGGCTCCTTGTAGCACAAGCTTCCCCCACTAAGTAAATGTTTTAGGAACCCACTGGCATCAGTGTACCAGCTAGTTTTGTTGTGAGACAGCATTTGGCTTCCGTGAATTTCTTTTTTTTTTTTTTTTTTTGGAGAGTTTCAATGTGTTTGCCCATTTCATGATGGTGATTTATGAGTGCACCTGCCCACACTGCGTTGAATGTTCAGCAGTTTTTGACCCAAAGCAGCATGACCCCGTGCCCCACCCTCCCTATTTACCCGATCTCACCCCCAGCAACTTTTTTTGGTTTCTTGGTATGAAAAAAGTCCTCATAGGGAAACTTTTGCCAATATGGAAGAGGTGACACAAAAAACAGGAGAAGCACTAGAAGGCATCAAAATTGATGAGTTCAAAAACTGTTCTGAGCAGTGGAAAAAGCATCTCGATAGGTGTGTTGCATCAGAGAGTACTTTGAAGGTCACTGAAGTTTAAATATGTAAGAATAAACCCACAATGTTTTATCAATAAATTCTGGATTTGTTTGAGGTCCCCTCCCTATGTGGTCACTTGACCAGGAGTGGATGCTTGTCTCAAGCTGAGCCAATCAGATTCTTTCTCCTCGGAACCTGGAGTTGTGATTCAGAGAGAACGTGTAGAACTGAGAACATGTAAACCTGGGAGTTGAATGGTTGTTGTCAGGTAGAGAGACGCATAAAAGGTCAGTCTGCAGAGAGAGAAGAAAGAAATAGGTGAGAGGGAAGCAGAGATGAGAGTTTTTATGATGCTAGATTGGAAGAAAAACAAGGAATGACTTAACTGGTTACTATGGGTTTTCCAACTCCCGGTCTAGATCTCTCCTGACATATCTTCTCCCCGATCTTGGGATCTGTGAGATACTCATATCCATAGAATTTATTCTCCTATTGTGTTGAAGCTAGCTCAAATGGGTTTTTATTATCTGCCATGGAACCTTAACCAAAACACAATGCTTAATCAGACTGCTTTCCCAACACCTTTTACTAAAGGAAGAAGAATTTGAATAGTTTTCTTAGGAGGTAATATTGTCCCAAACAGATCCTGCTGGTTCTTGTTAGAGGCGAACACCAAACTTACTTAGCTTTCTTTAAATCACTTTCTTCTGGCCGGGTGTGGTGGCTTAGCCTGTAATCCCAGCACTTTGGGAGGCCAAGGTGAGAGGAGTGCCCGAGCCCAGGGGTTCGAGATCAGTCTGGGCCACATGGTGAGACCTTATCTCTACACTGAATCACAAAAACTAGCTGGGCGTGGTGGTGTGTGTCTGTAGTTCCAGCTACTTGGAAGGCTGAGGTGGAAGGATCACCTGAGCCCAGCATGTCAAGGCTGCGGTGGCTGTGAGCGTGCCAACTCAAAGAAAAAAAAAAAAGACTTTCTGGCTGACTTTAATTCAGCCAGAATGAGAATTGGTGAACAAGGTGATGGGAGGGTGGCGGGGGAAGGGTGGGATATATACCACTGTATTGAGATTTTATGTTCTGGGTGATGCTGTATCCTCGGAACAGCAGTGACTATGTCCAGGATGCATCGTCGAAGGCTCAGTTTCCCTCAGCTAACTCTACTGACTGCAGACTTTTTTTCCCCTTTATTTTATTTTAAAGATGTGGGGTACAAGTCGGGGTTGGGTACGTAACTGATTCACATACAGGTGAAACTGGTCCTCACTACCCTGGTTTAGGATTAGGTTCTCTTAGTGGTGCTATGAGCTGTCCCGCAGTCCTGGCAGTGTCCTAATTGCCAGTCTTTCTCTTGTGGTATTGTGATCGATGTTCAGGAGCCACTCAGTTAAGAACTGAGAACATGTGGTAATGAGTTCTTTGTTTCTGTGATAGATCACTGAGTATGCAAAATCCATAATTTTGTCCTCCTTTATGGCTGTGGAATATTCCATCATGCATATGTACCACATTTTAAAAATCCAGTTCTCTTTTGATGGGCAGCCGGTTTGAGTCTGTGTTTTTGCTCTTGTGAATAATGCTGCAATAAACATGCATGTGCAGGTATATTTTTTGTAGAATGATTTGAGTTCTTCCAGGTATATTCCCAGAAGGAGAATTGCTGGGTCATATGGAAGGTCAATTCTAGTTCTTTTAAAAATCACCATACTGTTTTCCATAGAGATTGAACAAGTTTACACTCCCACCAACAGTGTAGAAGTGTTCCCTTTTCACTGCATCCTCTCCAGAATCTGTTGTTTTTGAGTTATTGATGATGGGTGTTCTTACTGGGGTTAGGTGGTATCTCAATGTGGTTTTGATTTGCATTTATCTGGTGATTAGTGAGGCTGAACATTTTTTCATGTATCTGTTGGCTGCTCGTGTGTCTTCTTTTTAGAAGTGTCTGTTTGTGCCTGCAGACTTTTCAAGGGCTCCAGGAACCTACTGCCACAGGGTTTGCAGCTGGATTTGAATACCCCACCCCAGTGGATTTTGAGTTGAGACCAGCTTTGGTGAGGCTTAAAGGTCAATGAGCTAGCAAAAAAGAAAAGAAAAAGAAAAAAGAAAGAAAGAAAGAAAAAAGTACTAAGGGGAATCGAGAAATCAATTTATTTTTACATTTTCAAACAAAGTTTATTAGTAAGAAAGAAAGAAGAAGGAAGAAAATTCATGGCAGAAAGATCTGCCATGGGCAAGTTTTTCAAAGAAGAAAAACTGCCAAGAAATCAACTTTAAGAAATACAAATCCACTTCCGTTTATTACAAACAGATTCAATGCATTTGAGAATAGCACCAAATATGGACTTAATTTTGAAAAATGTAGTTTTCTTAGTTTTCTTCTTTGTCCCCCATAACAGAAAAACTCATTTTCCCAAGCAGTTTGCAGTGATAAGAGATGCAGAATGATTGGCAAGGGGTTACAAATGACTTCTCTGTGTTGGAAATAATTAAAAATCCGGGAAGTATTTACATATATGAGCTTAGTTGGATAGCTAGGTCCCAAGTTTGGATCAAAACTTCATGCATGTGGAGAATGGCTCTGTCTCACTGAACATAGATGTTGTCTATTAAAAAACATAGAAGACAGGCCAGGTGTGGTGGCTTACACTTGTAATCCCAGCACTTTGAGAGGCTGAGGTGAGAGGATTGCCTGAACCCGGAGTTCAAGACTAGCCTGGGCAACATGGCGAGACTTCATCTCTACAATAAATCAAAAATTAGCCAGGAATGGCGATGCGCATCTATAGTCCCAGCTACTTGGAACTATAGACAGAAGGATCGCCTGAGGCCAGCAGGTCAAGGCCGCCATAGCTATGATCATGTCACTGCACTCCAGCCTGGGCAAGAGTGAAACTCCATATCAAAAAAAAAAAAAAAAATTGAAGACAAGTTTCTGAATCTCATCTATGCATACTATGTGATGAATTTCTGAATGTGAAATCCTGGGACTACTCAGAAAATTCTATGTTCAAGAAGATCAGAACTTCTCAAAGAAAGGCTTCTCTGGTCATCCAACCAGGAAGCACTTGGTGAACATCTGTTTGCACCACAGCACTGATCTGGGAGCAGCAAAAGACAAAGAGAGATGTTGAAAGCAAAGACCCTGCTGTGAAAATCTTACTGTTTTATTCATGTAGAGGGGCAGTCTTTATAAAGCACTTGTTATAAGCCAGACGCTATTCTGGGCATCGGAATAAAACAGTGAACCAGGATAGATGAGGTCCCTGCTCTCAGGGAGTTTAAATTCTAATGGAGAGAGATGAAAGACAAGCAAAAGTAAGTTAAAAAAAAAAATAATATGTATATATATACATGTATTTGCTAATGTTCAGAGAGTGAAGGAAATAAAACAGGGTAATGGGATGAAATGGGGTTAGGGAATGGGATTATTTTGAATATGAGGATCGGCCATGCTTGGTGGTTCAGCCTGTAATCCCAGCACTTTGGGAGGTCGAGGCGAGTGAATTGCTTGAGCCCGCAGGTTCGAGACCAGCCCAGGCAACTTGGCGAGACCTCATCTCTACCATAAATCAGAAGTTAGCTGGGTGTGGTAGTGTGTGACTGTAATTCTGGCTACTTGGAAGGCTGAGGTGGAAGGATCGCCAGAGCCCCATAGCTTGACGCTGTGGTGGCTGTGAGTGTTCCACTATACTCCAGCCTGGGTGACAGAGTGAGACTCCAACTCAAAAAAAAAAAAAGAAATCTATCTATCTATCTATTTATCTACCTAACTATCTATATACACACACACACACATACATATATATATATATGCTGGGAGTAAGGCTCATGCCTGTAATCCTAGCACTTTGAGAGGCTGAGGCAGGAGGACTGAACCCAGGAGTTCGGGACCAGCTTTGGCAACACAGCAAGATCTTGTCTCTACAAAAAATTTAAAACTTAGCCAGGCGTGGTGGTGTGCACCCATAGTCCCAGCTACTTGGGAGGCTGAGGCAGAAGGATTGCCTGAACCCAGGAGGTCGATGCTGTGGTGAGCTGTGATCATGCCACTGCACTCCAGCTTGGGTGACAGAGCGAGACCTTGACACCAAAAAAAAAAAAAAAAAAAAAGCAGGGGTCAGGGAAGGGCTCTGAGGTCAGAATCATGAGAAGGAGGCAACCTGGTAAAGGTCTAGAGGAACAGCCTTTTAGTACAAGAGCCCTGAGCTGTCTGAGGACCACAAAAACAACCAGACCAGTTTGGCTTGAGAGTGAGGATGAGGCTAGGGAGGAGGGCAGAGACAGGTCATGAGAGCCTGTGGGCCACAGAAAGACCTGGCTGTATTCAAAGTGTGATGACAAGCCTTTGGAGGATTTTAAGCAGGAGAGGCATGTGATGTGATTTGCTTTAAAGTGTAAAAGCTCATCTGGCTGCTTTGTGGGGAATGGACTCCGAGAGGGCAATCGTGGAAGCTGCCAGCAGCAAGACTGGTCAGGACTGAGCAGTAAACTCAGGGAGGGACGGTGGCAGCTAGGACGGGGTGGCAGCAGTGGCAGTGAGATGAGATTAGATTTCATATACAGCCTGAGGGTTGAGAACTTGCTGGCTGTTCCTGTGAGTGGGATGGGTGGTCAGCGAGAATGACTCAGGATTTTGGCTGGAACAGATGCACAGAGCCATCAACTAGGACTGGGGACAAGAGGGAAGGAGGTGTTTTAATGGGAAATGGAGGAAGAAATTTGCAAAGGAAAATGAAGAGTACCACTTTGGATATGTTAAATTTGAGGTGCTTATTATTCATTCAGTTTGGCTGAATGAATGAGCAGGTGAAACCATGCAAATAGTGGAGAAAACATAATATTCACAGAGGCCTCAAATGTATAAAATGCCCTTAAACCCTTGCAACAAACAATCCTGCAACGAACAACCCACAAAGCTCCAGCTTCACTCACCTGGATGACTGTGGGCATGACTTTAACTCCCCAAATCTTACATTCCCCACCTATAAAATGCAGGTAAAAATGTTACCCACTTTATTAGGCCGTCCTGAAGACTAGAGATTCTGCATACAGAGTACTTAGCGTAGCTCCTGGTCCATAGTGATATTTTAATATTCAATAATATTCTCTGTTGGTAGTTGTATTCATTTCCTAGGGCCGCTGTAACAAAATACCACCAACTGGATGCAGAATTAGGACTTTTACCTTTGGAGGAAAGTGAAGACTTCAACACTGGTATCAAGATGTTTCAGCTGCAAGTAACTTAATGGCTGAATAAAAGTAGCTAAAGCAGTAAGGAATGTGTTCTTTCATATAATGAGAACATCAGAGTGGTTTAATTCCGTAGTTCAGCATCTTCAAAGGCCTGCAGTGGCTTCTCAGGAATTCTGTTGGCTTTTTCCTATGGTCTCTAGACAGCTTTAGCAGCTCCAAGGATTACCGTTTTCATGGGGTTTTTGTTGCTGTTGTTGTTTTGTTTTTGAGTCAGGGTCTCACTCTGTTGCCCAGGCTGGAGCACAGTGGCATCATCATAGCTCACTGCAGCCTTGACCTTCTGGACTCAGGTGATCCTTCTGCCTCAGCCTCCTGAGTGGCTGGGACTACAGATGCATGCTACTATGCCTGACAATTTTTTTTTTTTTTTTTTTTTGTAGAGGCGAGGTCTTGCCACATTGCCCAGGCTGGTCTCCAACTCCTAGGCTCAAGCAATCCTCCTGCCTCAGTCTCCCAAAGTTCTGGGGTTACAGGCAAGAGCCACCGTACCCAGCCAATCATGCCTTTCTGTTTTCTGTATTTCTGATGCCTTGGCTTCTTGGGGCCTGGCTGACCCTTGAGAAACTGTCCCTCCCAGGGCTAGTCAATTCCTGAAGCTACTAAACCACTCGCCTTTCATACACAACCAACCACACAGCCACCCCCTTCACCAGGCTCTCCTAGGGCTTACTAGCAGACCCAGGTCCAGCTGCTTGTCACTTGAAAGCCAAATTCGAGAGATGAGAGTTGGTGGAAGGAGAAATAGATTTTATCTAAGAGCTAGCAACCTGAGGAGAAGGCAGGATAAAGTCACAAAGCCCACCTCAAATTTTCAAACTGGTTAGAAGGCGTCTTTTTTTTTTTTTGAGTTGGAGTCTCACTCTGTCACCCAGGCTGCAGTATAGTGGCATACTCACAGAGACTAGGTCTCACTATGTTGCCCAGGCTGGCCTCGAACCCCTGGGCTCAGGCAATCCTCTTGCCTCGGCCTCCCAAAGTGCTGGGATTACAGGCGTGTGCCACCCCCACCGGCCAGAAGGCTTCTTAAAGGGAAACTTGGTATAGGAAACGTCGAGCATGGCACAGGATATGGGTCTGGACCTCTTGTCGTGATGGCTTATCTTGGGAGGTGGTGCTTCCACGATGTCTGGGTGCTGTTATCTCAGCTGCACTCAGGCTATGGATTAACCATCCACTGACTCCCCCCAAACAAGAGGGTCCAGCAGTCAGGACTCCATTCCTGGTCTGTTTTAAGATTTCTCTCTGGAATCCTTAAGTAAGCACATGATAAGCTTGCATGACAGAGGATGGGGGAGAAAGGACAGGGAAGGAGAAAGAGTGGCTCATACCCATAATCCCAGCACTCTGGGAGGTTGAGGCAGGAGGACTGCTTGAGCTCAGGAGTATAAGACCAGCCTCGGCAACATAGCGAGAACTAGTCGCTACAAAAAAATCAAAAAATTAGCCAGGCGTGGAGGCGCGTACCTGTAGTCGGAGCTACTCGGGAGGCTGAGGCGGAGGGATCACCTGAGCCCAGGAGGTCAAGGCTGCAGTGAGCTGTGATTGTGCCACTGCATTCTAGCCTGGGCAACCCAGTGAGATCCTGACTCAAAATAATAAATACATATATACACACAGAAAATAAAAAGAGGGTAGGTGATAAGAAATTGTTTCAAAGCAGGATTCTTGCTTTACAGGCTCATACTCTGGGTCATCACCCATTTGTCCTAGTCACCCCAGAGTCAGGTAGCAGGTAAACAGGGACAGTCCCTCTACCCCAGAGTCTGCTGAAATGACTTAAACTAGCCAACTCTGAACCTGTGTGGTGTGGGTGTCTCTTCCTCTTGGAAGTGTGATTAACAAACTGTTTTTCCAATGGCAATGGTCTTCTGATCTGTTGGCCTCACCATACCTGAGCAATAATAAAACCTACATTTTTTTTTTTTTGAGTTGGATTCTCACTGTCGCCCAGGCTAGAGTGCAGGGACACGCTCACAGCCACCATAGCCTCAACCTGCTGGGCTCAGGTGATCCTTCCGCCTCAGCCTTCCAAGAAGCTACAACTACAGGCACGTGCCACCACGCCCGGCTAATTTTTTGATTTATTGTAGAGATGAGGTCTCGCCAAGTTGCCCAGGCGGGTCTCGAACCTACAGGCTCAGGCAATCCACTCACCTCAGCCTCCCAAGGCGCGGGATTACAGGCTGAGCCACCGAGCCCGGCTGCCCATCTCTATCCTAAATCACTCCTTCCTCACATAATCTTTTGAAGGAAATCCCACAGATCCTATCATTTCATTCATAAATACTTCTGTATGGATTTCTAAAAGATAAATATTTTTAAAACCATCATTATACCTAAAAGAATGAATGGTAACTCCTTAATATCATTAAATATCTAGTGTTTAGATTTCCAGTTGTCTCATAAATGTCATAAAGTTGTAAAAAAAATAGATCTAAATAATGTCCACAGATTGTGATTGGTTGCTCTGCCTTCACAAGTCTTTTCATCTGTAGTTTCTCCTTCTGTATCTTTTATCTTCCATTTCCTTGCAGTTGATTTACTGAAAGAAACCAAAAAGTATTGTCTGTCCTGTGGAGTTTTCCACAGACTCGATTTTGTCCATTGCATCCCAATGGTATCATTTAACAAGATGCTCAGTGTCTGGCATTTCCTAATATTTGTAGAGCACCTTTTTTTTTCTTCTGAAGCATCCTTGCATCAGACACTCATATGCTGGTCTTAAGGTTAATTGGTTTTCTTTAGTAGTTAAAACTTCCTGTACAAGTGGGTGTTCGTAAATTTGATCATGGTCTCCCCTACTGAAAATCCTTTGCCAAGTCCCTTATTTTCCTTAAGCTAGAGCCCAAAGGAGTTGTCATGTGATTATTACCTGAACCCTGTGATTGGTCAAGGGGTGAGCATGTGACCCAAGCTGGGTCAATCAGAGCCTTTCCCAGCTCTTTCACTGGAGCTGCTGGGAATCTTATTTGCTGTGGACTGATCCTGGATGAGGCTCAAAGAAATTGCTTTGGATGATCTCTTGTTTCCGTGAAGGGACTCCTGTTAGCACAGTAGTTTTTAACCCTGGCTATGCAATCAGAGGGATTTTTTAAAAATACACAAGCCCATGAAAGAAGTCAGACACAGAAGGCACATAATGTGAGTTCATTCGTATGAAATGTTCAGTATGAACATATTTTTAGAGAAAAAAAGTAGCTTGGTGGTTTCCAGAAGCTGGGAGTAGGAGGCAATGGGTGTGGCTACTAACGGGTCTGGGGTTTCCTTTTGAGGTGATGAAAATATTCTAGAATAAGATAATGGTTATGGTTGCACAACTTTGTGAATATACTAAAAACCACTCAGTTGCACACTTTGAAAGTGTGAATTTTATGGCATGTGATTCACATCTCAACAAAAAAATACACAAGCCCAAATTTCCCAGTTAAATAAAAAGCTCTGTGGGTGGGATCCAGGCATTAAGTTTGTAAAGCTCCCTCAGATGATTCTCAGGAGCACCAGGCTTAAAGCCCATGGTTAGAGTAACATGCCTACTCTCTGTCTTCACAAAGTGGGGAGATTAGGAAGAGAGATTTTAGTTTGCTTGCTTGACCTGTGTCTCTGTCTCTGTCCCTTTTCCACTTGTTCCTCCCTTTCTCAGGTCAGTTAAGTGAGAAAGGTATCAAGAAGCCCACTTACGGCTACAGATTTTAGTCTCCATTATGAACTAACTTGTATCTCCCCACAACGTGCATGTTGAAGCCCTAACCCTCGATCTGACCTCAAGTATTGGGAATAGGGTCATCAAAGAGGTAATTAATGGAGGAGGGCAAGGGGTATATAGGAAATCTCTCTAGTATCCTTTCCATTTTGCTGTGAACTTAAAAAATACTGCTCTTAAAAAAATAATTTCTGGCCAGGCTCGGTGGCTCAGCCTGTAATCCCAGCACTTTGGGAGGCCAAGGCGAGTGGATTGCCTGAGCCCACGGGTTCAAGACCCACCCGGGCAACATGGCAGGACCCCCATCTCTACAATAAATCAAAAATTAGCTGGGCGTGGTAGCACACACCTGTAGTTCTGGCTACTCGGAAGGCTGAGGCGGAAGGATTGCTGGAGCCCAGCAGGTCGAGGCTGCGGTGGCCGGGAGCAGACACTGCACTCCAGTCTGGGCGATGGAGTGAGACTCCAACTCAAAAAATAAATAAATAAATAAATAAATAATTTCTTTCAAAAGGGATAATTTAGGTTAGATGAGGTCATAGTATGGGACTATAATCTAATAGAACCAGTGTCCTTATAAGAAGAGGACGAAACACCAGAGATGTGCTCACACAGAAGAAGTCTGTCTGCAAGCCAAGAAGAGAGGCCTTGGGAGAAACTGAATCTGCCATACCCAGATCTTGGATTTCCAGGGTCCAGAACTGTGAGAAAATAAATTCCTGTGTAAGTCATCTAGTCTATGGTATTTTGCTGTGACTACTCTAGCAGACTAATATAATCTCCAACCTAGCTGTTTCTGTAAGAAAGCAAGATGTAGCCGGGCTCGGTGGCTCAGCCTGTAATCCCGCGCCTTGGGAGGCTGAGGTGAGTGGATTGCCTGAGCCCGCGGGTTCGAGACCCGCCTGGCCAACTTGGCGAGACCTCATCTCTACAATAAATCAAAAAATCAGCTGGGCGTGGTAGC
>CAUYQG010078215.1:0-16728 GCA_963574415.1 Tarsius wallacei | reverse complement strand
TGATTAACCCATTAGTTGATTGATTATGTATCATACTGTACAAACACATTATGTGAAACTAAGTAACTGCTAAAGGATGAAGAGGTATACAAATTGAAAATCTTCAACCTAATATAAAATTCAATAGGCAACCTAACTTTTCTTTTTTTTTTTGAGTTGGCGTCTCACTCCGTCGCCCAGACTGGAGTGCAGTGGCCGCTCCCAGCCACTGCAGCCTCGACCTGCTGGGCTCCGGCGATCCTTCCGCCTTAGCCTTCCAAGTAGCTGGAACTACAGGCATGCGCTACCACACCCGGCTAATTTTTTTGATTTATTGTAGAGATGAGGTTTCGCCTGCCCAGACGGGTCTCGAACCCGCGGGCTCAGTCAATCCACTCACCTCAGCCTCCCAAGGCGCGGGATTACAGGCTGAGGCACCGAGGCCGGCTGCAACTTAACTTTTAAACAATATATATCACACACGTACATAATATTATGACATTATTGTATATAGATAATACCTATACACATGTTTAAATAAGCTACCTTTGTTTATTAAAATGCAGATATTAAAATAAATATGAGTTTTTACTGATATTTTTGACTGGTCCAACACCACAGTCTTCATTTAAGCTTTTCTCTGTTGCTTATTTCTAAATTCTTTCTCTGACAATGAGAAAGCTGAAGCCTATAATCTACTATTTAGTTACTTATTCATTCCACCCCAATATACACATCGAGCTGCCTCAGAACTGCCAAGCCGTACTCCTGTGATGGAAACACTCAAACAAAAGAGAATACAGTTTACATACAATTTGTTTCATCTTTAGCCTTACAGTGTTCATTCAATACCTTGTTTTTAAAAGTTACTTTGTAATCTTTACCAGTCAGAAAGACTATCCACCCTCCACTGGGTTCTTCGCAATTTTGTTTTAAAATCAGTGAATTATGTTTCTGTGGGTTTATTTATGTATTTTTTTGCTCTTTACTCTCTTCCACTGATCTATGTCTTCATCTTTTGCCAATACCACAGTGTCTTGATTACTGTAGTCTTACAATTGAGTTGTGTAAGTTAACCAACTTTGTTACTCTTCTTTTTCATAATTGTTTTGACTATACTAGTTCCTTTTCCTTTCAATAAAAATTTTAGAATCAACCTGTTAACATCTTTTAAAAAAAAGGAAAAACGCTTGCTGGCTCAACAAAATTTAAAAAACAACCTATAGAATCAAATAAGTTATTTGTACACCATACAATCAGTTATTATTAATATCCAAAATATATAAGAAACTTAACACACACACAAAGACAAATAACCCAATTTTAAAATGGGCAAAGGACCTGAAAATGGCCAATAAGCATATGAAAAGGTGCTCAACATCGCTAATTATGAGGTAAATTCAAATCAAAACCACAATGAATTATCGCCTCACATCTGTTACTATGACTTTTATCAAAAAGACAAAATATAGAAAATATTGAGCAAAGGGAACCTTTGCACACTGTTGTTGGAGATGTAAATTGGGACAACTATTATGGAAAACCATATGAAATTTGCTCAGAAAAATAAAAATACAACTGTCATATGATCTGGCAATCCCACTTCTGGGTAATGAAATAAAATCAAGATCTCAAAAAGATATTTACTCTTTTTTGTTCACTGTAGCATTATCCACAATAGCCAAGATCTGGAATCAACCAATGTGTCCATCAGTGGATGAATAGATAAATAAATTGTAGTATATAGACACACAATGAAATACTTTTCAGCCTTTAAAAAAGAAGAGATCCTGCCATTTCCCACAACATAAATAAACCTGAATATATTATGCTAAGTGAAATAAGTCAGACACAAAAAGACAAATACTGCATGATCTCACCTATATGTGGAATCTGAAATTGTCAAATTTATAAAAGCAGAGAACAGAATAGTGGTTACAAGGAGCTGGTGGGTGGGGTTAATGAAAAGATTAAAAGAAAAAGGAAAAAAATGTAAAGCTTTACTGAGATTTTGATTAAGATTGCATGGAATCTGTTGATCAGATCAAACAGCTAAAATAACATCATCATGATGAGTCTCCCAAGTGATGCACACAGTATATATTCCTACTTATTTCAATTTTCTTTGATTTTTTAAAATGTGTTTTTTATCTTATATTTGTATTTTGATTAGTTAATTTTTTAAAAATTCCTTGAGTCTTCTTCTTTGAGTCATGAGATATTTGGAAGTATATTGCTCATTTTCAAAGTAATTGATATATTCCGGATACCATTTTGTTATTGCTTTATTGTTTGTTTGTTTGTTTTTACCAATTCTAACTTCTTTATAGTCTGAGAATACACATCCTGTGATTTTTATTCTGTTCTATTCATTAAGGTGTGTTTTATGGCCTAGAACATTGGCTGCCCTGATTAATGTTCCATATACAATTGAGGGGAATACATATCCTACTGCTTTTTGATAAAGTATTCTATAAAATTTAACTAGGTTATGTTGGTTGGTAGTACTGTTCTGATCTATATCCTACTTTGTTTTTCCCTACTCGTTATTTCAATTATTGGGAGAGAATATTGAGGTCTCCAAGCATAATTGTGGAATTATCTATTTCTACTTTCAGATCTATCACTTTTTGTCTTATATGTTCTGAAGCTTTGTTGTTAGGTACATAAACATTTAGAGTTATTATGTCTTCTTGAAAAAATAAAACAGTGGTATGCAATGATCCTGGTATGCAATGATACTTGTTTTCCCTGATACTATCTTTTTTTAAGTCTACTTTGTCTGAGTCTTCAACCTATTAGTCATAGCTATTTTAAATTTTCTTATAGACCCAATTTTAGAGTCTGGAGCTTTGTCTCTTCAGACTGTTTCTCTTTATTTTGGTCTCATATTATTGGAAAAAATATATGTGATGTAGGACAATGGATTAGGAGATGGGCAAAGCTCTGGTGTAAAGCTTCTAGTGTGGGGATTTATGTTTTTCTGTTCAAGAGTTGGGTCTCGCTTTTGCCTTTGGTCTTCTCTTTCTGTTTACTCCCAAAGAGACATAACTTAGAACCCTCCTTGCTTTTTTGCCCTGTTCCTTTTTCTCATGTTTGTTAGTCTGGTGTGGAGGTTAAGAGGGGGATACTTCCTCTATGGTTCCGATAAAGCCTCGGTGTTCACCATGCACTGAGGACCCAAGTGTCCATGGTGTTACCTCTACAAATGTTCTTGAGCCTCATTTAGTTATCATGTTGGGTCTATCATGGATTCCTGGAAGCACTTCCCCTCCCTCAGGGGCAGAACTTCATTTCACTGTTCTCATCCCTTAGCTAGACACATTTCCAACAGTTCCCATAGACTCTACTCTTGCCCTTCCCCTGCAAGAGGTGATGGGAGAACTCTTGCCCTTCCCCTTAAAGGTGATGGGAGAACCTGGTCTTTGTGGAGTTTTGGCAGTGGCTGCCCTTTTCCTCCACTAGGGAGCACACAGCATGCGGGCAGCTGAGGATTCTTTGATAGTCCCATCTTTTGAGAGCCCTGAAATAAAAGCGTGCAAGTGTGTGTATGTGGAAGGGGTAAACTCCTTTATGCTTGAAACTCCTAGTACCCTAACCACTCATTTTATCCTACTCTCCACTTTGAGCACTTAATTTTTTTTAAAAAATGTCTAGCTCAGTCTTTTTATTCTCCTGTGCGGCGTGGGGCAGCATCTGCTCCAGGTAAGCAAATGATCAGGAATCAGGTCCTGCTTCTCCCTGCAGGCACCTGCCTCTTCATTTTTCATGTTAGTTACTTCCATTAGGACTCTAATTCTCTCACATGAGTTCAAGAAAAGTTGTTGATTTGCATGCTATCCAAATTTTTTTTCTTATTGTGTCATTCCTAGTCTTTTCAGCTCTCTATACTGTACTGGAAGTGCATGCACTCTATTTTTTTTTTTTTTTTTTGGAGTTGGAGTCTCACTCCATTGCCCAGACTGGAGTACTGTGGCATACTCACAGCCATCCCAGTGTCGGCCTGCTTGGCTCCAGTGATCCTTCCACCTCAGCCTCCCAAGTAGCCGGAACTATCGGTGTGCGCTACCACATCCGACTAATTGTTTTATTTATTGTAGAGATGAGGTCTTGCCAAGTTGCCCGGGCTGGTCTCAAACCCGTGGGCTCAGGCAATCTATTTTTAAGTATGAAATAAAGAAGAAGTCTGTTCTTCATCATGAGAAAGTTGAGACCCAATGATTCTTTCCAGTGTATTATTGTTTTAAGGGTGCAACAAAGTGAGCTAATGGTGAATGTTATGAGATAGAAATACCATGGAACGCAGAACCAAAACACATCTTTTCAAGTTTATTTCTGTCATTTTCTAGATTTGCAACCTTAGGCATGTTGCTATAATTGTGCAGCTCTCAGTTTACCTCTGTAAAATTATTGCAATCTCTCACTTTCACATTGCAGAGAAAGTTTGCAGAGCTCTTTGACAGCCCTCATTTTATTAAGTTTTCTGCACTATCCTATGGTGTAGACAAAACAAAGATGAGAATTTTCAATTTCACTAAATAGAAAAATAAGATCAAGTGCTCAGGATCATCCAGCTCAAAATTGACTCAATAGAGATCCAGACCTGTGACTTCTATATTGCAGTGCTCCACTCTTTTACTGTAGTGATTGCTTTATCCCAGAGAATGTTAGAACTTCCTTTAATTTCTAATAAGGATTCTTTGTTGAACAGATGGTCTAAACACTTTAGCTCTACTGTCTAGTGAGCTAGAGTTAGAAATCATTTGGAGATGCAGCAAATTGAGCTACACCATGGCTTTAGTGTGAGTCACTATTTCCAACGTCCACATTCATTTCTTCAGAATTCATAACCAATAGAACATTTGTTCATTATATTTATAACAAGGGACAAAATAGTTTCTAACTTAATTTGGAGTTTCGTGGAAACTCATGAAAAATCACCTGTGTATGATTTTCAAATATAAAAATAGGCAACAAAATTTCCATGATGATTTGGAGGAAAGTTAAGGTAATTTGCTACGCTAATGAATAAGAAAAAAACATTCTCAAACTCTTTCAGAGATGAAAGCACTCATTTAGTTTATGTTAGTCTAAATATTACAATGAGGTGAGTAAGACACAAGAACTCAAAACCAGAGGATGGTTCAGAGTCATTTTCTCATTCACTCCCTCACTCTGTTTTGTGCCTTCAAAGAACAGTGCTGTCTTCTGCTTTGGAAAGTAACTATTCCCTGAGCATACATGGGCTTTCAGTGAACTGACATTAGAAAGGTAGTGAACGCCATGTGACTTTTGAAAACCTCCGGTCAACCAAATAATTCTTCTTGGTTGTATTCTAGGCTAGTGCAGCAGAGTCTTAAAAGGCACAGTTTTCCTTATAAGAATGCATTAACTGACATTGTGTCTACAAGCATTAGAATGCCAGCCTAGCACAGCTGTTATTTTGCCACCTCAAATAAATTTTGAGTGTGTCTCAGCACAATTCAAAAACAAAACCAACTTGTGGTGGAGGCTTTTTAAAAACAGAATTTTCTGAATGCTTAAAAGTGTAGCATTGTTTTAGAAATGTAAGAACATACAAATACACAAAAAAAGAAAGAAAAATAACTCACAGGTCTCTTACTTAGATATACTTTATCATTTTCAGTTGAGTTGGAATCTTTAATTGGGTCTGAGTATCATATTTTATAACATTGTGCTTGTTTTATATTGATATAGGTTTGATCAACTAGAAAAGTGGGCTCATATAAGTCTCTTGTATTTGTGAAACTATACATCGAAAACATTTTAAGGGACCCACCTATCAATTGACAGTCATGGCGATAGTGAATAAAAATTAAAAAAAAAAAAACGGGAAGGAAGAAAAAAGGAAAGGAAAAAAAATGGAGTAGAAGAGACACAGAAAATAAATAACTGACGTGGCGCTACTTGAGAGTCTAGGAGTCGACTAATACATATTCTGACAACACTGACAAAATAGGCCTCTCGCTAAAAATAGCAGAGAGAGAAGGAGGGAAGATGGCCACGGAACCAGTGGAAGCGTGATAGTCTCGGCAAGGGCGAGAGTCCACAAAGACAGTCTGCGTGAGTAGGTGAGTGCCACTGGGTGAGCGAAAGTCCATCTGAGGGGAGACTCGGTCCAGGGCTCCCCTCCAGAAGTGGCTGCAACCCACCACCGCCCTGAGATCGGAGCCCCAGCATGCAAGATCATCAGCCATTCTTGGGGGTCTCCCAGGAGGAGGCAGTGGAGGTCAGTTGCTCTCAACACCTGGCACCTGGCCCGTGGCACTACCCCACAGCAGTGAGCAGGGCACTGGCAGAGAGAACATGGAGAGGGCACATCGAGGGAAATCTGGAACACAGCACCCCCCCCACCACCACCACCACTCACCCCCACCCCCAACCCCTGCCATTTCATTTTCTCTGTCTCCAAATGGGCAGAAACCTGCATTGGCGCCCTTGGCTCTGTTCAGTCTCCAACCTGGTACCCAGGGGCCATCACTACACCCTTCTGGGATTGACCGTTGCTGATTCAGAGAGGAAATTTCAGGAGTTGACATGGAGAAACGAAGCTCCACCCCCATGCTGGACCAGGCATGGACATATCGGATCTGAGTGTGGGATTTGGCAGCAGTTGCTGCAGCAGATGAGGATGAGTTGGGTGAGTAGGGTTTTGATTCTGATTCACCCTTCTCCCACACCAGTCCATGGGGCTAAGAGCCACAGGATGGCCGAGACAGGAGGGGAGGGGTTGGAGCAGCCAGAAGCAACATAGGGAAAGGAACCTGAAGTTCCAAGAAAGGTCGCAGAGGGCACTCTTTTTTTTTTTCCTCAGTTTTTAGGTTTTAGTACTTGCTCTGTTCTTTGGTTGCTTGTTTGTTTTGTTTTGTTTGGGTGTTTTTTAATTTTTCTGTTTGTATATGGGTATTTTTGAGGGTGAGTGTATCATCGGGTTTTTGTTTTGTTTGCATGTTTGTTTTTTCTTTTTTTTTTTCTTGTTTTTGTTTGGTTGGTTTTTTGTTTGTTTGTTTTTTGAGTTGGAGTCTCACTCCATCACCCAGACTGGAGTACAGTGGCCGCTCCCGGCCACCGCAGCCTCGACCTGCTGGGCTCCGGCGATCCTTCTGCCTCAGCCTTCCGAGTAGCTGGAACTACAGGCACGCGCTACCACGCCCGGCTAATTTTTTGATTTATTGTAGAGATGAAGTCTCGCTTGCCCAAGCGGGTCTCGAACCCGCGGGCTCAGGCGATCCACTCACCTCAGCCTCCCAAGGCGTGGGATTACAGGCTGAGCCACCGAGCCCGGCGGCTTATTTGTTTATAAATGAAATCCAGCTCCAAGGAGGATAGAGGTACATTTTCAATGCATATTGGTGCAGATGTTCACTGTATGGTTTTTGACATACAGAACATATGGGATATATCCAGTATCTTTCTAAGACTCTCACAAAATTTCCATAAAGCTGAGCTATATGAATGTGCAGTAAATTGAAAGATAAATTTTAGTAGAGATGAATGATAAATTGTTCTTTAAAAAAATATTCTAAACTCTCTTACTTTCATCAGTGACAACTTAGGAAACGGACCCTGGCTCCCTTTAGCTCTAGATGACATTTTCCTGATTGGAGAAAGAATATTCTTTCTGTCTAGTGAAAGAATATTGAGATCAAAATGTTATTGCTCAGATCTGTGCATTAACCATTAGGGAGATAGAAGGATTTAACACATGAAGACAATTCAAAAGCAAGTATAAATCTATAAGTGTTTATAAAATAAAACCATGGGAACTGGTCAGCCTGGTAAAATGAATGTTGAAAAGAAAGACAAGTCAAATCTAACTGATTTTGTAGGACTCTACACACCATTTTAACACAGAACATTTCACCTGCCTTGTCCATTATTGCCTTACATTCTTGTGTCCTGTACTAGAATATAGTTTACTCAACAACAGAGCCCATGCCGTATGTACCTATAGTTACAATATCTAATATGATATCTCACACAAAAAGATGCTCATAAAACTGAAATAAAGAAGTGGATTAGTGATTGAATTGTGTCAGATTACGTGAAAGGAAGAATTATTTTTTACCGCATACCAGGATCAGAATTATAAAAGAAATACCTAAAACTTGGCAGAAGTGCATGTATAACAAGTATTAAAAATTTGTATTAAAAAATTTTAGGTTGGGCACTGAGGTTCACGCCTGTCATCCCAGGACTTTGGGAGGCAGAGGCAAGAGGATTGCCTGAGCTCAAGGGTTTGAACCAGCCTGGGCAACATGGTGAGACCTTATCTCTACAAGAAATCAAAATATTAGCCGGGTGTGGTGGCACACACCTGTAGTTCCAGCTACTTGGAAGGCTGAGGCAGAAAGGTCACCTGAGCCCAGTAGGGAGAGGCTGTGGTGGCCATGATTGTGCCACTGCACTCTAGCCTGGGCGACAGAGTGAGACTCTAACTCAAAAAAAAAAAAAAAATTGAAGTCTCCATAAAATTATTATATTGTAAACAAATTGAAGGTAGGGGCATGGGAGGAGAAAGTGGTTTCCTTTCATTGAACTTCTGAAATGATCGATGATCATTTTACAAACATATTGGCCACCTTGACTCATCACGCACTTCTTTATGTGTACAAGCTTCATCTGTTCTGTAATCTTCATGGGGGCAGATGCCATATTTAACAGTCATTTGGTACCTACCAGAAGAGGAAATGGATATCTGAAGAATTTCTATCTTCAGCATAAAATTTCACTCAATATATAGTTATGATTGTTCAGTCATAGTGAGTTACTGAGGAAAACGGAAGTGACTAAGCCTATCACCAGTTCTTTTACTATAGAGACCATAAATATGGTAGCTGTACATTCTGGGTTATCTGGGACTGTTCCTACTTGTGCTTGTTACACCAGAGTGGTCATGAATAAGTCCTGCATCCAGTCTCAGAATATCTGGGTTTGAACAATAAACAATTTGGTTAAACTACCATATCCATAATGCCAAAAGTCTGAAATCATCAATGAGTTTGCCTTCTTTTGCCTACCAGATGAGCATCTATGTTATCCAGACCACCCAGTAAAATAAAATAACTTAATAGACAATTCAATTAAGGCTTATAAAGCCACTTAATAGTCTTCATTGATATCGTCAGATGCAAGAGAAAACAGTGCAGAACTGTAGCTAGAACGCTTGTGGATATATTATTTCATTTGTCCCATTCAAGATGATCAAAGCTGCATGAAAATTCTTAAAATCACAGTCTTTTCCTTTTAAAAAAATTTTATTTTAGTATTGTGGGCAAGAAGTGAGGATTTATTACATCAGTAGGTTGCTTGCAGGTGAAGTTTGGGATTCTAGCTGACCCTCTCTCCCCCTGATAGTAGCAAAATCACAACATTATTTTAGATTTTAACAATGTTTTTTATAGATTCTAAAACATATCTAATGGGTAATCAGCGTAACCCATATTAAATTCTAAAGTTTTCACAAAACTATAAAAATTTAATTTTGATTCTGTAAAAAGTGCTTTAATAACTGAGTAAGCAAGTAATTAAACACCATGATAAGTAATACGTCTTTCTGTCTGACATTCTCTTAAGTTTTTCTATTGCAGTTAGATATATGTAACATAAAATTTACAGTTGAACCATTTTTAGGTGTAAAATTCGGTGGTGTTGAGCATGCTCACATTTCACATTGCCATGCAATCACCGCCACTAACCAACTTTGTAACCTTTCTGAATTTAAATCCAGTTCATTTGAAAATTTCAGCAATAGAAAATGTTTTATTATAATTTTGTGTCAAAATGAAATGTAAATAAATTACTCAACAAATAAAATTTAATATAAAAACTCTGTAAAATTGATCTAATGGGTAATTTGGTCTTTCTTTAGAGTGAGGTTTATAAATTCAAATCGTTCTTTCAGGCTTTACATAAAATATCAAATACTAAGGAATAAAGCTTAGTGAGATCAGCTCAGGGTCCTGAGAAGTTTTAATCTATGATTATTTTTCATTATCCATAAATTTTCTTAATATTTTTGCAAGTGCTTAAAGTGAATCTGCAGGAAACATATTGGTTCAGTGCTGAGAATTATTTGGCTTTGGCACCATGCCACTTTAAGCATTAAACCCGTCCTCATGCTAAGTGTGATTACTCCCACTTGTACTCGTTGTTATTTTATCCATAATGGGCTCTCCAATCTCTTTTATAATATTTTTAACCTCATCTTTAACTTTAAATTATCTGTAACTTTAAAATACCAAAATATTTTACAATTAAATGAAAAGGAGACATACATGTTATCTGCCAGTCTATAGTATTTCATTATAAATATTGTAAGTTCTTATGACTTTCTTTTGAAATTCTAGTAATATTTTGCCTTCTCGGTGAGCAAAGTGTTAACAACTTAGCTGGATTCAAAGCTTCTTTATTTCTTTTGAGCTTGCACCACATGAAACATGAAGTAAATAAATATGCTATGCTTAAAATAGTTAACTGCATGCCTAGTTTTAAAGATTGATGGCCCAGTAGTTAGTACCAGCAGAAATCCCAGGAAAGCTATGTGTAGAATATCGATAGAAAACCAAGCGATGGAAAGCTAGCCCCTCAGCAGCACACGATTTCATGGTGCTTTTCATTCTGTAGCCAAACACAGGGAAACCTCAAGAATTAGAAGGCAGATTCCCAAGCCTATGAACTCTCAAGTTAAAACATGGTGACTTCATCAAAGAGAATTCCAAGTAAATGTACACCAACAGAGAGAGAAAAAAGTAACAAAAACGTAAAAAACTTAACCAAGATTAGAGAAATGTAAGCATCTGACTATACTTAGAATTGTTTTCCTCTAAATGTTTGTTAATGTTTTCTCCTAGTGAATTAATTCAACGACTATTTGAGTGCCTAATTTATGCAAGGCACTGTGCTTGGCCAAAGGAATACAAATGATGGGCGAGTTATAGTGTCTATCTTCAAGGGGCACAGAGTCTGTAGTAGAAAACAGGCAACTCTAAAGATGCTTACAACTTAGTGTAAGGGCCAGGATAGGAGTGGGTACAGGTAGCATGGAGCACACGTAGGACTGGAATCATTGTTAAGTCATGGCCAACAATGAAAGGCCACCCAGAAGAACTGCACTGAAGTTGGGGGTCTTAAGTTTGAGTTAACTGCCCAGCAGTAAGAGGTAACATGATGCTGGATGAGCCTGGAGTCAGGAGATGGCTAAATGCTAGAGTTAGACAAACAAATAAGGAAAAACCAGTGTCCTTGACTGGCTAAGAGAATCGGATTGTAAATTTTAAGCTACACATTTAAAAAATTATTTTTATAAAAATATTTTTAAGTATTTAAAGTGGTGAATGACTATAAGTGCAATATTACCAAAACATTAACAAATGATGAGGATGTTTTTTCCACTGCAAGAATAATCAATGTAGCTTCGTAACACTGAAAGTGGTATTGTGTCGTTAATAAATATTTATTGACTACAATATTTGGTTATAATAATTTTTCTCCTACTCTATATTCTATTTAGAAGGCTCTGTGTGGGCAGGTAAATACTAACTAATCCTTTCATATTTTTTATACAGGTATCATAAGAGGCAAATCATAATAGTTAAGATTGTAAAGATAACATTTCTTTATTAGTTAATCTTTTTCAATAGGCAAGTTGCCCTGAAAATTAGAAAAACAGATTAGTCAGATGTGAAAACTTGTCTTCTGAATATGCTAACCATGCTCACAGATGTTTAATTGAAATAGAACATTTATCAGTGAATCTAGAACTATGTGTCATAGTTCTATGGCATTTCTTTCTTTAAGTAAGTGGAATTTTGATTACATTTTTAAGTTACTGCTATCCACTGAGTATTTGAAAATTATTAACCTCTGCTACTCATAAACAACTGACTGATTTCTCTAACATGATGGATAAAACCTGACTCATTTCATCTGGAGCACCTTAGAGCTACACAATGAATCTTCCTAAGGTATTTTGTTTGACTTTTCTCCCCCACCAAGGCAGTTATTGAACAAACCTTATATTCGTTGCCTACTTCCAGGATTGGTGGACATCCTGCTTTATTTGTGCAACTTTTCCATTTTCATGTGAAATTCAGCAAGTTAATAACTGCATATTTGCAGCAGCAGGAAACTTTTTTCTCCTAATTTTGTTGGATCATATATTCCAACCATTTAAAATAAAATTTGCAACACCCTGCTGTCTTAATTGTAAACGAGCTTGCAATCAATTTGGCTTAATGAAATTAAAGCCATACTATATGACTGGAAAGAAGAAAGTCTTTGGTTCTCTCCTGAATTTCTAATGGAAGCAACTATTCTGATCATGAGAACCATGGTTGTTCCAAACACTAAAAAAAAAAAAAAAAGATTTATTTGCTATTAATCAACAAAGTGGAAAATTCTAATTATCTTCTCTGGAGAAGGTTAGAGATTGCATTTTCAACTGATGTGTTTTTAGGTACTTTATAATGCTCCTATACATTGAATTGAGGTGTGGAATCATATCAATCACTCTTTCAATGAAAGGATGATTCGTGGATAGGTGCTGACTCAGCTTCTCTAAGCTTTGTTTTTAGTTAAATGCTAATTAACAGAGAGATGGTAATCTAAATTTCATTGTGTTCTTAGATTTGGAAACAGGTGTTACAGCATTGATTATTCAATGAAAAGTCCAGTTCCTCGGAAAGGTTATACACATGACTTTTGCTAACTTGTTCATTGATTTTTCCCTGTGGTGTTCTGTTTCACCTTTTTATTGAAAGACTAAGAAAACCGAATGCCAAATGAACTCACATGTATACAGCCTACTGCTCTTACTGGAAACTTCTGCTGGCTCTCCAAAGGCAAGCCTCCGCCATAATGGGGGTCCTACCCAATCCTCCAACTTCAATTTTGTCTCACCCAATCAGAACTACTCTCCACTTTGTTCTACAGTTTCCATGCTTCCCCAACTCCTCTCTTGAGGACAGAACCACCTTCTTTGTCATATATAGCAGTCGATCATTCACTCTTTAAAATCCAGTTCAAATGTTACCTTTATTTGATGAAACCTTTCCTAATCACCTTCCCCTACCCTAGCAGTCACTCTTCTTCTGACTTACAAGTGTTCCTGTTGCCTATTTGCCACTTAAAATTATATTAGCTGAGGGAGGCTCTTTCGGTTGCAGACCATAAAGCCCCACCCAGGCTAGTTTATAAAACAAATGATGGGGAACTATTGACCCAAGTAAGTGGGAAATTAAAGAAGTGGCAGTGACTTTCACCCAACTGGACACCAGGCCTCAAATTACTCAGTCAAGACTCTTTCTTTCGCTTCTTTCTGCTTTCCTTTCACTTTGCTTTCCAGTCTCTCTGAGCTTAAATTCTGTGTAGAAGGCAGCATCTATTTTCTCCATTATTTCAACATCTCCAAAAAGTTGCTGATCACATTAGCATATTTTGAGTTATACACCTCTCCCTTCACAGATGAGCCACCGTGACAAAGAGAATGGAGAAAACCCTGTTCACAGACCCTAGGGCTGAGGCCAGCCCGGAGAACATTAGGGGACTTGAGAAAGGAGAAGGATGGTTCTATAAAAGTAATCTGGACTAGTTTACCAAAAAAGTGGTAGTGAAGAAAGGGAATGTTTAGGGGAAAAAGAAAGAAAGGTAAAAACTGTGCACTATGATGTCTATATTTGCAGTGATTTGTATATATGTAATACCTGATTCATAAACAGAGGTTGGAATACATATTTCGTTAGCTTGCGAGCCATCAAAAGCTTAGTTTCTAATACTCTTTCATTAAATAAAGAACTTGGGTTCTCCTTTTTAAATATGGTTGATAAAACAAAGAATGACACATCAATACTAAAATTTACAAATTAAGGGTGGGGAATTGATATTCTGTCCTCGTTTGCTAAATGTAGTGACCAAAAAGATAAAAATGTATCTCAATATCCTAAGAACGAAAAGTCAAAGGAGAAATTTTAGGTTAATCTTCTGAACCCTTATTCCATTAATTGATCACATCTTCCGGTTGGCTTATTGTCCTCACAAAAGGAGAGGGAGCTTATCATGTCCTGCGTACTTAGCAAGACTGGGAAGTCTTTGAGGGCAGAACTCGTTTCCTTGTGTCCCTCTAAGCATACGCTGCCAAGTCTAGTACCTCATATACAAAGGGGACCCCTCAAAAAAGCTGCAATTTATTTCTAAAAGTTAGGTATGTATTCTTACAAGTCTAAAGTTCAGTCATCTTCAAAGCACTCTCCATTTGACACAGTATGCCTGCAAGATGCTTTTCCCAGTGCTCAAGACAATTTTGAACGCGTCAATTTTGATGCCTTTTAGTGCTTCTGCTGTTTTTTGTTTCACCTCTTCCACATCAACAAAATGTTTCTCTTTGAGGACTTTTTTATCCCTGGAAACAAAAAAACAATTGCTCAGGGTGAGATCAGGTGAATAGAAAAGGTGGGGCACGGGAGTCATGTTGTTTTTGATCAAAAACTGCTGAACACTCAGCAGTGTGGGCGGTTGTGCTCCTAAATCACCCATCATGAAATGGGCAGACCTGTTGAGAGAATCTCCAAAAAGTTTACTGAAACTGAATGCAGCCTCTCACAACAACACCAGCTGGTACACTGACGCCCAGGGAACACTCACCTAGCAGGGGAAACCTGTACTACAAGAGGCCTGCCCTCCAAAAAATAATTCTGTTTTTTTTGGGGGGGGTCCCCCTTTGTATATCACAGTGGCTTTAAGACAATTGTTGATCCTTATAAAAGTGAAAATTTTTGGAATAAAACTTCTTCCCCCTTTAAAAGATTATTCTGTTTACATTTACCTTAAATAGTCTCACTGTCAATATTTGAGCAGTTTAAAAGCTTTCCTCCTGATTGACTAAATTGTCATTTCATGTCTACTTATAATTTGCAAGTTGTATTTGTTTTTTTGCGCTCACTTTAGTTTATGAGTTTCTATGTGAACCTTCATGTTCCTTGTCAGATGATATATTATTGTTTTTATTTGAATGTTCATAAAAATTGATATTTTGTATCTATAATATTTTGAACCTCACGTACCCTTTGTGCAAAATTATTTTTTAAAATATTGTGTACCATCATTTACAAGATCCTCTCAATTGAAGTTGGTAAGTGAGGTAGTGATAGTCTCTGAGCATACATTGGCAGAACAGATTTTTGCTTTAGTCTGTTGAGTTGACTAAAGTTCAATATACTTGTCTTTTCTCATTTTCAGTAAATAGCTCTACCATTCATAATACATAATACATATCTACATTAGAGCAAAGAGAGAGAGAGATGTAGGTATATGAAAAAGCATGAGATGATGAGACCCATTTTAGAGAGGCACCCTGCTATAGGCTGCAAAGTTATTAGGCTATTGGGTGAGCCTGAATGATACAGAACTGATAGTGATAAGCTTTTTCATGTACACAAACTTCATCTTTTTGCAAATACAGCCCATTACTTCTGCAAATTCAGTCCATTAGTCAGAGGGAGAGAACATGGAGATGACTTAAAAACCCACTGCTACTAAAGAGAAAATATTGAAAAATACAGCTCAGACCTATGCGTGCTGGTACTAAGATCATACCATGTAATGACTGCCATTTTATTCTGCCTAAAATCTAGTCCAGTGTCTGACATACGGTGGGAGAATAAGTAATTGTTCCAGAACTAATGAATGATTACCTATTGGTTAAAGCCCTCATGCGGGACAAGAAATTGACTCTTAAGTGCCTTTTTTTTTAACAGTCATCTGCTATTAAATTTCCCAGTGATCAGTTGCTCCAAATCTATTTCTTGTTTGCTTTCTTTACTGAATGATTAGAATTAACGTAATGGCAGAAAGCAAGTGGGTGCCATGATTGACGTAAATTACTTTTATTCCTTATAGAGTAACTTAAACCTCAAAGCAGTTAAGCAATTGTATTTCGGGTGGGGGACGTTATTTAGAGAGTCATGACTCTAAGCAGAATAGAACCACCATCAGTAGCAGAATACCTCTGTCTCATTGGAGCCTCTAGCAGTATTGACTCTTTCCTATCATACTTGAATTACCTTTTAATTATTCTTATTCCGAGAGATTCAGTATAGGAAAAGGAAATGCCAATCTGCACTGTTGAAGAGTTTGAACCAAACGATTTCTTGATTCATGACCAAAATCCACTAAAATATGAACTATGTTATCTAATTTGGGGAGTCATTTCCACGTATCCCAGAGACTTAATGGCTACTAATGGTAAATGGTTATGGAGAGCTACATCACTAAAACTTATAAAGATCATGTCATTGCTCTTCTTCAGATGAGCTAATGAAACTATTGACCACTTTATGGTAAATATATTCAATTAAAAACTATTTATTGAGAGGGCGACCCATGAATGGTACTTTGTTTAGATGTTGCACGGTGAGGTAAGGAGTTCAATGATGAGGAATACGTGATATTTTCATCACGTATCGTATGTGCTCACTGTAGAAGCAAGACACAGATACAAATGAATCTAATCCAATTCACAATAAATAAGCATTCGCATAGCACCAGAGGAGAGGGCAGAGCCGGGAAACATCTAAAATAGGGACAGGGAGAGGCAGACTTCACTAAATTCGGGGGGAGGCCGTGAAGGAAGTGGCAGGGGTTTGATAGGGGGAAGGAAGATGGGCAAAGGAACGCAGAAGTTGCAGGCAGAGGGCACTGTGTAAGCAAAGACATGCACAGAGGGTGAGACTG